>OX326956.1:59402152-59709652 GCA_946800325.1 Luzula sylvatica | reverse complement strand
AGTTTAAAAAAATTATTTCTGTCTCATAAATTTTAAGTTTCATGTTTATTATTGAAAAATATTATATAAGTTAAAGAAATTATTTGTGTTTAGTAAATAAATATCTTTTATTATTATTTTTTTTAAAATATTAACATGAAATTGTTTTAAGTACAAATACAAATATAACATAATTGTTTTAAAAATAATTATTATTATTAGGATGTGCAAAAAAATTTCTATTATATTTTTAAAAATAATAATAAGGTTTACAAGTCATTAATATAATTATTTTTATTTTTATAGCTTTTTTACATAATTATTTTCATAATTTTAAGTTAGAGAAAAATATTGAATATATGATAATAACATACTTAGTAGTATGTGCAATTTTTTTCAATTATAGTTAAAAAATAATAATAATTAGTCTTACAAGTCATTAATGTAATTATATTTAATTTTATATCTTTTTTTACACAATTGTTTTCATAATTTTAAGTTAGAAAAAATATTAAATATATGATAATATGGATCTCAAAATAAAGATAGAATTCCAACGAATATATTTCTTAATTTTTTTAAATTATATTATGAAATACTAACAATTTTTGATGTATGTTTTATTATATTATATATTGATTTATTAATTTATTAATGTTAGATATTGAAACTCTTCACATTCTATTTATATTCACAATTGATCATGTATCATATTGTGAAAAAAATTCAAAATCAAATACAATTGGTCCAACATGAACCTAACAAATAATATTTTGACACGTCATTAGTGCAAGGTGACGTGGCCTTCTAAAATTGCTTAAAACTATGTGTGAAATAAGGAACACATAAATATCTACAAATAAAACATAACCACACAAAATCAAAGGTTAATCTATGGTTCATATGTTGCCACATATCATAATATAATGGTTGAAATAATTGTGATGATGTGGCGTGAGTTGTGATGAGGTGGCATGAGAAGATTGCATAAATATGAGTCCAAAATAATGGGGTTGGTAAATTCTATTAGAAATATATTTCTTCTATTTCAGGTTGTAACTTGAGATATTACAAGCTTACAACAATATTGCACTAATGAAATGTAATGAGATAAAACAAACTAATTTGCTAACTATAAAATAACAATCATAATTATTTGGTTAAAACAAATCACAAAATAATACAAACATTCAATTTTATTCTTTATCCAAAATTCAAAAATGAGAGAACCCACAAAAATAAAATAAAATTTGTCAACTCCCTTTAATGAATACACAAAAATTTAACCTAATTAAATAGAGGATAACCACAAGGTAATATGCGAAAAAAGAAAAGAAAACTAAGTCATTACATGTACAAAGCAAATTTAGTTACGCAAGAACTATTTTTAAGGGGAATTAGAGATTTTTGGTACCTTTATATTTCTTCGCGTTTCGAGTCAATGAAACCAAAGCTCTCTGGTGGCCATATCTAGAATAAAAAAATATATACACAACAATTTTATATATTTAAAATCCTCTAAACCCTAATTCTATTTTCAACAACAATTATAAGTCGAATAAATTGCTTACAAAATAATTTCCCTTGGACGAGACCCACTGGAACGGTACCGAAGTCTCTAGAATCTCTATACATATTATATCCTTGCTTACCGTATATCTATTTTTAATTAGTGTTAGGGTTGTTAAGTAGAATTGTATATTTGTATTAATCATAAAAAAAGTTGATTTGAGAATATGCATGAGAATCTGTAAATACAACATCTCTCATATTTACGAAAGAGAAAATTGAGAGGGAAAAACAAGATTGTGAGAGACTCAAAAATAAATAATTTATCTTATCCTTATCTAAATATTATACATAAAAAAGAGAAATTATACTATACCCCTGAAATTCCCCCCCACATTGTTGATTGAATCAGCATGACATGTCATGCTGGTTAATCCGCGGCACCCTATTTGTCCCCAAAATTTTCCCCACCAATTAACAACTCCTCCAATTAAAAGTTAATTCTAATATAATTAAATTAATGCATTCCAATTAACAGTCCAAATAATAACTAACAATAATTATACAATTCAATTAATTAACAAAATAATAAATATATAATTGAAAAAAATAAGATTAACTATACATTCAATTAATTAACTTAATTAACACTAGCTTTATCCCCGCGCAATTGCGCGGGATGTTTTTTATATAATTATTTAAATAGAATTAACGTGTGTGCGAATTAACGCGCAAGCGTTTGAACTAAATTAATCTAATCATGACATATTTGCAAATATCATGATGTCGATAGATGCATAAGATTCATGAAATTAGTCTATTACGGATATTATTTTCTAATATAATTTGTATAAATAGCATTTGTTAAGGTGCTTCTAAAATCGATTAATATAATCAGGACATATTCGCAAATTTTAATATGTATGCAAAATAGGAAAAAAAGACCAAATGTAAAAAAGGACCAAAATGTAAAATAAGAAAAAAGGACCGAAATGTAAATAAAAAGGACCAAAATGTAAATAAAAATGACAAAAATGTAAATTAAAACTAAAATGGACCCAAATGTAAATTAAAAAATGTAAAAAGGACCGAAATATAAATAAGAAAGGATCAAAATGTAAATAAAAAGGAGCAAAATGTAAATTAAAACTTAAAAGGACCAAAATATAAATAAAAATGACCAAAATATAAATTAAAAATGTAAATAAAAAAGACCAAAATATAAATAAAAAGAACCAAAATATAAATTAAAAAATATTTTTTACACAAAAGTCCTTGATGACATGGATACTTAGAATTGCAAGAATTTTGTTTGATTTATTCATAAGATATAATGTATATACACTAAAACTTTTTTGGACCCCCCAAATATTTGGGCCCGAAGCCCAAGCTTCTCATGCCTTCAAAATTGAAAGAAAAGAAACTCAAAAAGTGAATGAACAAGAAGAGAAGAAGTAACACTTAGCTTGGTTTTGGCAAAAAATTGAAGTGTGAATGTACCGGTACACTACTGGTACTAGTTATTGCTGAACCGGGTTGGTGCTATCTTGAAGATTTTCTTCCTTTTCCTCGAGTCTGTTCAACCCAAAAGTTCTGATCTGGGTTGTGTTTCGATCCGAGAATTTAATTTCCGACTTTGCTTTGAATCCTCTGGCGTACAATTTACACTCCTCGAAGCTCACTCTCTCGGTTGCTCCAAATCTTCTCCAGGTGATTTCCAGCTTAGACAATCAATTAATTTACCTCTGATTGATTTGAGTTTATCAAAGCAATCCTTTACTATCAACCAAATATAAATTTTTTTTCCAGTCCGATTCTTCTTTATATAAATTTGATCCAATTCATTTCCGTAAGTAGTCTCACAAGTAACAAAACTTGCTATTTTCTGCGATTTCATGCCAATTTTGTAACGAAATGTTCTTTGTTTTGCAGAATGTTGCATTTTCGAAGATTTTGGAGTGCCCCCTTTCTCTATGCCTTCGTTTCCTCTCTGATTTTAGGTAATATAGACTTTCTCTATGATTCATAATTATTTGTAAATTAATATATATTTTGGAATTAATACTAACTTATAATTTGTTATTCATCATGTAGTTACATATTTAGCAACGAATATAAGTGCTTCGGTAGTTATACCGAGTTCTAATTGCTATGCTCTTGATAATACGAGTCGCCTCGTCGATTTCGTATCCTTCATGAATTTACTATAATACCCTTTTAATTATGAACTATTTATTTGTTTAAATTTAACATTGTTTTCGTCTAAACTGCAAATAGACTGGCTGGATTGGCTATCCATTTGAATATGATGGCAAGGTACATCAAATTTAAAATTCTGTACAATTATAAGTATATATAAATATTATGAATAATGAAACTTAATTTTGAAAAATTTATATGTTTTGTTTGACAGGAATCAGATATAGTACTTAGATTCTGTAAAGACGTGGAAAGTAGATCCCAATCAGTACGATAAATTATTATCAAAATTTTCATTTTTTTTTTTATTAATTTCTAATTTTTTTATGCATCAATAAATAAATAATTTTGTACAGGGATATATTGATTTTGGTCATTATACATCACCGAGTTATTTTACAACTGGACCCAAGCCTCTTGATTTCACACAGGTATTTTAATTTTATTTTTTATCAATCATGGTTAATTACGAAATTGCCCTTTCATAATTTAGTAATTGAATTGCAGAAATTCCATAGTGGGGATTTGATGAATTGTGAGCATACCTTTGATAAAATGGGTCGTACTGCTCAGGTAAAATTAATTTGTTTATATTATCCTATTTTAAGTTTTGAATTTTTTAACTATATTTTATTTATATTTTTAGGTCAATATTTTATGTGGAACTTGCTTATCTGGCACTTGTAAAGGTTATTATTTTATACTTTTTATAATACTAAATCTCTTTATTTCTGTATTTAATTTTAATGCTAATTTTTTTGTTACTTTATTTAGGAAGTAAATTCGGTTGTATATGCAACGTAACTTATGACAGAACCAATTGCAGGTACTTAAAAAAAACATTTTTACAATTTAACCCCTAAAAACCCATACAATTTTTTTCTCTAAAATTTTGATTTTTTACATAGTGTTATAATCGAGCTCGCAATTCCATGTACAAACCAAGGGCCCCGCATATTCGAGGGCTTCACCGTTGGTTTCAATCCTCGATCTTGGGAAATTGTACGAATTAATTAATGAATTGAATTTGAATCTTTGATTATTTCCTTGAAAATTTACTTTTCTCGTTTTGGTTTTGGAATTAGGTTTATAATGGCATGACTCAACTTGGCTTTGAAAAAGCATATAATGAATACAGGTAATTTTAGTTCATTCATTTTTTTATATTTTTAATAATTGCAAATAATTGCAAATAATAATAATAATAATAATTTGTGATTAATGGAATCCAGTTTTGGGACAGAGCAAATGCACGTGTCACTTTACTTGACTGCAATATCTAATTTTGCAAATCTCGTTGGAGAACCAACATTCAAGGCAAGTAAATGAAAAATTCGCTAAATATCATATATATCCTTTCAATTAGTTTTATTTTTATTTTTGTAGGTTTATCCTAAAAGTGGATTAGAAGTGAAGCTCTCTGGTTCGGTATCGAATCCCACTACAGTATCTCCTTCAGTTGTTAATTTTAACTGGAGATGTACGATTATTTTATTTTTATAATATTATTTATATATTTTTTAATATTGAGTTATTTTTTGTGTACTTTATTTAGGTGAAATTGCTAGAGAAAATCCTTACCGAATTGATGTACAAATACCTATAGATGGTTATGAACCTATAGAATTTACTCTTACAAAATTATGCGGTCAGTTAATGAATTATATATTCTTGTATTATATCATATTATATGATTTTATTTTCTTTAACAAGAAATATTTTTATTTGGGAAATTTGAAATGTAGAATATAAACAAGGGAAAGAAGGTGATTCGATGCAAGGCTGGGCCACGTTCGGTGTACTTTCATGCGTGTATGTTTTAATTCATTAAATATTTTCAAATATATCCCTATATTTTGACTAAATTTTTTTTGCACTTGATGTAGATTGTTCGTGCTTTCACTCATGTTTTGTTGCGGAGGCTTCGTGTATAAAACTCGTGTTCAAAATCAGGTTCTTTATTAGTTTATTTTTTCTTCAAATCAAATATTATAATTTTTTTTATATATTGAAATAATATTTATTTATTTTTTAATTTGGATAATATTTATGAAGACTGGTGTATATGCTCTTCCTGGAATGACGATTCTCTCGGCCTGTTTAGAAGCCGTGAGTATTTATTTATTTATCAAATTATATTTTACCAATTTTTATTATTTAATTAATTTTTAATTTTTAAATTGCAGGTAAGTGGTAGACCAACAGGATACTCGTCAGGTTCAGACTCCAGTGGCATTTTCGTAAATCAATCCACTAATAACAACGAGAGGAGATACGGCTCTCTTTGATTTCTCGGTACACTTCTTAATCACAATAAACAAAAAAGAAAACTTTTACATTTTGAAATTTTAAAACCACGCATTCAAACCACACAAAACCCAAATTAAAATTCGAAATTCATCTTTAATATTCTTCATTAACTCTCCTGCAATTCTTCCTGATTTCACCATTAAACCCGAATAAAGGATTAACCAAACCCATTTTGACCATTGACTTTGCAAAATGGTCAAAGAAAAGTGGCTCGTTTTCCGCGTAACTCCTCACCAGTCCGCTCACGAACTGGTCGTGTCCAGTATAAAGCACCTCGTCAGAATTCAACAACCCTCTCCCTTGCAAAATCGATTTGTAGTAATAATTATCGAATTTAACTGGACTCGGGAAATCTAGAGGAGTTATGTTGTTATCGCCTCCAGATTTAGGGCAAACTTTAATTAGAGCATAAAAGAAATTCGATTCGAGGGTTTTGTCGGGTTTGTTGGTTCCGAATTGGTTGTAGAGTCTTTGTTTGAAACTCGCACATCTCGACACTCCAATTGTATGCGCACCTGTTTTATAATATTTTTAAAATTCAGGGTCCAAATTGTAATTTATGATTTTTATTTTATTTTGAAGAGTGTATATTTACCCGAGAGAGCTGCTAAGTCTACTTGGTCCAATCCTTGTCTAGCGAAAAGAGTGACGAGATTTTGAATCGTGGAGTTTGGTGGTGGAATATTTACGTTTGCACCCTGGAAACTTGCTGTTTTTGCGTCTTTTCTACCCAATGGAAGCTCCCATGTGGGCCCGCCACTCTGTTTCAAAAATATCCATCAATTTTATTACTTTTGTTATTGTTATTGTGTATGTTTTGTTTTTGTAAAATATTTGTTGTACCAAAATGGTGGATCCTCTCGCAGCGAGTGCTACGATATCCGCGCAAGAGACGGTATTAGGGCATGCATGTTCGAGTCTTGCTTTGATTTCGTCGATCACTTCGAATCCTCGAAGTGAATTTTTGTTCGGCACTGCGTTTTTCTCGCTCTTTATGTGCTTGCTATCATCCAGTAGAACCGAAGCATCGCATCCCTACAATTATATTTCATGCAATTAGTTTTAGAATTGTGCTTGTTAGGGTTTAGGGTTTAGGGAATAGTTAATTGTAGATTTACCTGAACGAAACAATCGTGAAAATGAAGCCTGAGGAGAGAAGCAGCCATTCTAGGATCCTTTGCAACGGCTTCGTTTAATACTTGCATCACAATTTCGTTAGTGTGAGGGCAAGTGGATTCGTAATATAATGGGCATAGACCCGTTAACGGATGGGCTACGTTAGGAAACCCGTTTCCCATGAAGTGAGTTTGAGTTTGAGTTTGAGTTTGAGCGTGATGCGGTAGTAATGCAAGTGAGAGAGAGAAGTAGAGAGAAAGCATGGTTATGGAGAGGATAATTTTGTTTTGAGATGCCATTTTTGTTTCGATTGAGTTGTGTTTTGATTGGATGAAGCTAGGTTTTGGAATTAGGGTTATATTTATAGGGATTGAGTGAATGGTTTTTGGTAGGGTTTATGGCTCCAACTCCATGAAAGTTCTACTGAAACTTGAAAGATAACATAAAATATACTCTTAAGTATAATTGATGAAATGGTATATTAGGTCTAACAACTCCTATGAATTGATTGTATCACATAACTAATCTAACATGGAGAAGTTGAGATTTTAGTTCAAGTGCTTTGGATCATAATTCATACTTTCTTCTTGTCTTTCTTCATGGCAAGGAATTTATTTGGTTGGGCTCTTTGAATTAGATATGCAACATTGACATGGTCATTGATTTTTTTAGAACGAAACTATAGGATTTCTTATTAGCTAGGAAGAGAGCAAGAAAAATAAAAGAAATAACATACTTAATATATACAACTCCTATGAATTGATTGGGTGAATGGTCTTTCTTCATGGCAAGGAATTTATATGAGCTTTCTCCATTTATTATGAAATTTTTTATAAGAATGATTCATATAACGTATTTTTTATATACAAGAAGATTAATATAGATCCAAACTATATATCACTTTTTCCATAATATATTGAATTATTTTTTAATACAAACTATTTTATTGTGAAAAATACACATGATTTTTTTTTACTTGCAATAAAAGCTAAAAAAAAAAATTTAGTCTTTTTTTGAAAATATACATGAAATAACTCAAATATAACTCGATTTCTTTCTTTATTTTTAATTTTTCACTTCTACAATTTCAATGCTAACATTATTAATAGTATACAATTGCATATTATCAAAATAATAAGGAAACGGTTACTTTTACATTCTTTTGCATAACTACATATATTTTCATCACATTTTTTTTCCATAGCTTTTCTTGGTTTCTTTCTATTGCTTACGCTTTTAGTTTCCTGTAACTATACTTTTTGAAAATTTCTAGAACTGGTTGCTTGCAAACACGCCCTAAATCAATTAGTTTGAGCTGAATGAGACATAAATAAGCATTTGGTCTTTAACATATCGAATTAGTTTGAATTGCGTTAAAAACAAGCATGTATTGAATTGTGTAAAAAAAAAAAAAGGCTTGTATTGGGCTACAAGTGTTTAATGACGCATTAGTTCTCCTAATGATATAGTTAAGCAGACTTATTATTCTTTAAAAATGAAGATACATTGACAATGATAGTCAACACAATTGGGATTTTGAAAAAATGATCATCAAGCATGAATTGACACTTGGAACCCAGTCTTGGAAATCCCCTACTTCATGGCTTTAGGCGAAATTTCATAGGTACCCTTACAAAACTCCATAATTTCACGTATATCCCTGCAAAACGTGAAATATCATGAATATTCCTACAAAACTACTCTAATTTCATGGATGCTCTTTTTATTAAATTTCGGTTAGCTATTCGTTAAGATTATCGCTAATTTTTGTTTTTCCGATTTTACTCCCTATGTAAATACGGAATAATATTTATGTTAGAAAAATCGAAAAAACAACAATTAGAGGTAATCTTAATGAATAGTTAACCGAAATCGAACGAAAATGGCATATGTGAAATTTTAGTAGTTTTGTAAGGGTATTCATGATATTTCATGTTTTACAGGAGTATACGTGAAATTGTGGGATTTTGTAGGGATATATATGAAATTTGGCCTTAATGATTGGTACAACATTTGGAGCCAACGATGAACAAAATCTTGTATTCATATTTGTCACATAGAAGGTAATTGAATCCATATCCATAAAAGACTCGTGAAGATCAACAAAATTGGTACAGACCAAAGTCAAATTAGGCAGCGTTTTATGCTTTGTTTTAGGTATTCGCTAGCCGGTGCAATATATATTTAGACGACCATGCCTCAAAAGTTAGGGCATTCCTTTACTCAAAACAAAGAGCCAAAATAAGTAAACAAAATGATACGTATTGGCCAATATAGTATATAGTATACAAAATTAAAGTTGCTTTCACATTGACCAATATTACTTGGTTGGATTAGGAAGCTAGCAAGTAAGGAGATAATATGTGCAGTTTGTATTGTATGATTAATCAAATCTTTTGACCCATTCATTGTCCTTTGGATTTTAGTATTTCACCACGTTGCATTGGATTTTCATTCCCAAGGAATGAAGGGAAATTAAGTCAAAAGGGCAGTTAGACATGCCACCAATCAATTTGGTTTATTTTACTTGCTTTAGTTGGTGAAGCTTACTTTCATGTCTCTGCATGAATAGCGTTTGCCTTTTTAACGATCCATTTTTTGTGAGACCAAATAATCACCAAGCTTACCTTCAAAGAATCACCAAGTTATACTAGGAATGTCAATGGATCAGGTTCGGGTCGGGTATAGGCTCACCCATATCCTTATTATCTTAATCGGGTAATACCCGTACCCGACCCGTCAACTAATCGGGTAATTTTACCCGTCCCGTTTAGTACCCGTGGATTTTCGGATTACCCACAGAAAATTTTACCCACACCTAAACATATACAAAAACATTAAAATATACAAACGAAAATATATATTTTTAAATTAAAATAACATCATAGATTCATATAACATAATAATATCACAAAATTACAAAATAGACAACTAATATTTTTAAACATAAATTATGGACCGTGAATTAACAGAAATTGTATAATAAAACTAAAATTGGTAGAAACATAAAATAACAGTAAAAACAAAAATAAATAAACATAAATCTAGGAAATTATTTATTTTAGTTTATTTATTAAACAAATAAAAAAATAAGTTATGTAATAAATAATCAGTAGAAAACATAGATTAAAACCAATAAAAAATCAACTATAATAATTAAAAATATAAAAATATTAATATAATGGGGGTTATTAAGAATCGGGTTCGGGTCGGATATACCGACGGGTCGGGTACGACCTCACCCATACCCTACCCGACTCGAGCCGGGTATTTTTTAATCGGGGAATACCCGGCCCGCGGGTAGGCTTAATCGGGTATTACCCGACCCGTCCGGATCGGGTACCCGTCGGATATGGGTATTACCCAACCCAGAGCCGGCCCCGGGGTAAGCCCGGCAAGCCCCCGGACTTGGGCAACCGTCTAAGCTAGGGCAACATATTAGAGAAAAAATCGAAATATATGTTGCTAAGCCATGAAAAACTCCAACTCATCTCTCGCGTGAAAAAACTAAAAAACTTTGAGAAGAAGATAGAAGTAAATAATGGTAAGATCGTATGTGAATGTTAATCTGTATATTCTGTGATTTAGACTAAACAGATAAAATTATTGAGACTATTTATTGACTACACGGCATGCATTGCAAAATGGCTACATTAATCAAAGAAGCATGGGCCCAACACCAATTAAATAATTTTGTTGCTATTCTAACTTACATTATGTGTTTTTACCTTTTAATACTAATCGATGACGTGGCATTATGTTATTGACTATATATTTCAATTTAGTTAATATGTGCAAAGTTGTAGAATACAACAATGACATATAGTCAAGATGAATTCAATAAAGCTCTCTACATTCTCGGTACAATTCCAAGGAACCAACTTTCATATGTAACCCTACAAATTCTCAGATACCTAAAAATATAATTTATGTCATCTCTTTCTTTATTTATGTTAAAAGATTCATAAAATATTATTAGCTCATTCTCTTTTATTTATGTATCTACTTAGTGAAAACAAATAACTTAGATATTTTTAGAAATTAGAAACTAATGATATTGGTAGTATTTTTCATTTTCATGAGAGTGTTCATTATATTTCATTTCTGGATTTTAAGAATATTTCTACAATTAATTGATTAATTACAAAAATAGAAAATATCATTAATCAATGGACTTGATGGACTGGAATTAGTGGGCCATTGAGAAAAAAAATAACTTTTAACAATTTTTGTCATTGAGTCAATTTGAACAAAACATTAGTCATGACTTAACATGAAAACATTTCTTGCAACTACATGGAAATTAAAAAAATACTTCCAGAGTCTTCACTTGCATATTTTCCTAGAAGCTCGCACATATTTATTGTCCAAATTTTGACGAATTATTTCGGTTTATTTCTTATTTGAAACATGTTATTTAGATACAAATGTCTTGAAAAAAAATTTAATTGCAAGAGCAACATTTTAAAGTACAATTTAAACCTATTAATATTTTGGACTAGGGCAACCAAGTAGCCCGGGCCGCCCCTGCCAACCCATTGACATCCCTAAGTTATACGAAACAATTTGCTAAAGGACATGTTTGACTTTGAAGGACTAGTGGCGGATCTTGGCGGGATTTTTTTGGGGAGATTGGAGGGGGGAGGGGGACAAAATTAAAGACTGATTCTGAAATTACACTGCACATTATTTTGGGGGACAAGTAGTAAATTTTACATTTTACACTGTTATATTGTTCGACGAAAATTTTAGAGAGGACGATCGTCTCTCTGGTCCCTACTAAAATCCGCCCCTGTTTGGACGCATTTTACTTGAAATAATGACCTCCTCTACAATCTCTTGTTTGACGTGAGGAATTTTAATGTATTTAGACAATTATGTGTGTATTACAAAATACACCATCTTTTATACACTAAATAGTATGCTTTAGATGTTCTTAAAATACATCAAATCAAATAACTTAAAATATATGAGGAGAGAGAGAGAGAGAGAGGGGGCATGTCCAACATTTTCCTTACTTTTAATGACAACAAATATGATAAAACTTTCAGTTGCATGATTTACCTCACCTAGTGATGGCATTCAAGATCTGGATAGGTGGAGATTGATTGAACGTAGCTGAGCCATGGTTTTGTTATCGAGTCCCACTAGCTTGACCTATTCTAGGTACATGTTTTTTTTTTGGCCGGTATTAGGTTCATAATTGTTCCAATGCTATTCGAATTCTTCATTGATAATGAACATACTACACACAAAACTAAATATATATACATTATACATATGTATGAATTTAATTAAAAATTCATGATTTAGATCAGGGACGGATCTTGACGAGGATTTTCGGGGGAGCCAAATACAAATATCTACTGAAATTGCACTGTAAAATTTTGGAGGCGGGGAAACAATAAAATTTATACTAGTATACTGATAGAATACACTGAATCACTCGTTATATGTACTGTTCGACAAAAATCTGGAAGGGACCAAAACCCATCCCGGCCCCTACTAAGATCCGTCCGTGGTTAAGATTAATAATAACTCAAATATTATTCGTTTAAGTATTTTTTCGTCTTCTGTACTGATTTATATATCATAGATATTTTCCCAAAAGCATTGGTGTGGTGTGATCCATATTATATGAAATGAAACGCGGAATTAATAGTAGGAGTAAAGCTAAAGGTATCAACAACTCTACTACACATGTTTGATGTTTCCACAGCCTGCCACTTCATACAACTTTTTTATTTTTCTTTTCATTTTATAAACTCAAGGCATTATATTAATATATTTACCAACTAAAAGGAATGGAGGCATGATCAACATGCACATTGCATAATATCCTTAGTTCCCTTCCCTGTATAAATAGCCATGTTCTCACCCTTGGTCTCATCACAACTCAATCTTACTCACCTTCTCTACTCATATCATACATACCAAAACGAAACAATGGGCATAACAAGGAACTTATTTGTGGTGCTAGTTTCTCTTCTCGGTTCAATGGCATATTTATGCATGGGCCGCGAAGGAGGAGGGTATCAGCTTTACCCTCAATTCTACGACCATTCGTGTCCAAAGGCGAACGATATTGTCAAGTCGATCGTGGCACAAGCCGTCGCCAAGGAAGCAAGGATGGCCGCCTCCTTGCTCAGGATGCATTTTCATGATTGCTTCGTCAAGGTTACTATTTTTCAAGAAATTCTTATAAAACCCTCTAAATTTTTGAATATTTATTAAAAAAGATCCTCTTTTTTTGATACTTCGTTTTCTGTTGACATCTAACATATTTGTTGTTGTTGACATATGTATTAATGTAGGGATGTGATGCATCTGTTTTGCTGGATAGCAATGGTAAGATAGTGAGCGAGAAAGGGTCGAACCCAAACAAGAACTCGTTAAGAGGTTTCGAGGTAATTGATCAGATCAAGGCTGCACTTGAAGAAGCATGCCCTCGAACTGTATCTTGTGCTGATATCGTCACTCTTGCTGCTCGAGACTCCACAGTTCTGGTAATTAAAATAAGATAAAATAAAATAAAATGAGTATACTATGTAAATCACTGATCATTACTTGATTGTTTTGTTCTTAATAGGCAGGAGGGCCATACTGGGACGTGCCATTAGGAAGAAGAGACTCGCTGGGAGCGAGCATTAGCGGATCAAACAATGATATACCCGCTCCGAACAACACTCTTCCGACCATTATCACCAAGTTCAAGCGCCAAAACCTTGATATTGTTGATCTCGTCGCTCTTTCAGGTACTTACTTAAACCCTGTATTTTAATCTAATCCAATAAAAATTGTCTTACTTTTTGGGCCTAATTATAGGCCCAAGTCCAGATTGAAAATATATGCAGGCTTATAAAGCCTAAATAACTACTCTAGTCTTCACTTCACTATTCTTTGTTCGATTGATGTAACAAAAATCTTTATTTGCAAAAACCCATCAAAACATTTATATGTTAACATAAAGAGGCCATTCCCCAAACTTTGAAAAAGTTTTCTTGATGGACCGGTGATTTGACAGTTAATTGGAAGAATATGCAAATCATCTTCAAATTCGATTAACAGTTAATTATATAAATAAAATTTGTTAAATGTATCAATTGACAATCAGGTACATATCAATTAACAGAAAAATACATATCAATTAACATTTAATGGTATGTTTTTAAAATGTTGGGGATTATTTGAGAGATGATTTGCAAAACCTTGTGACATTATGTTGTACGATGACTACATCAAGGATGTTGATGATATGTTATGGGGACAAAGTTAAATTTCCCTAACAAAAAAAAAAAAGAAGAGTAAATGGATAAGACTCGGTGGTCCTCCATCTATTGATGTCAATGAGACTCGAACTCACAACCTCTCACAATATAAAATTTTTGTGTCTCACACCCAACCACTGGGTCACGAGCCCATTGACCCCTAACAAAAATAAGAAACGAAGAAGTGTTGGAACTTGAAAGTGTATATGCACTCGATCATAAATATGTTTGAGTTAATTCAAATTTGCTTTCATCTAACAATGCAGGAGGCCACACAATCGGTATGTCACGATGCACGAGTTTTCGACAGAGGTTGTACAACCAGACCGGCAATGGTTTTGCAGACAGCACCCTCGAGGAGTCCTTTGCGGCGAAGTTACGCCCGGGGTGTCCTCGATCTGGCGGCGACAACAACCTCTTCGTTCTAGACCAAGTTAGCCCGACAAAATTTGATAATTTTTATTTCAAGAACATTTTATATGGAAAGGGTCTCTTGAGCTCAGACGAAGTGTTGTTCACTAAGAGTGGTGCAACCATGGCTTTGGTTAAGCTTTATGCTGACAATGCCGAGGCGTTTCTCGAGCAGTTTGCCAAGTCCATGGTGAAGATGGGAAATATTAGTCCTTTGACTGGAAATGAAGGACAGATAAGGAAAAACTGTAGGTTTGTTAACTAGGGTTTTGTTTCTTGTTGTGTGCTGAATTTCTTTTCTTTTGTGTTTATGTTGAAAATTTGTTTGTATTTGTCTGTGACGTCTGTTTAATAAGTTCATTATCTCGTGTTTCCAGATAATTTAATGATGCGTTTCAATATTAATATCTAGTCTAATCTCATAGGTTTTCTTAATGAGTTTTATAATAACACTTGATTAGCATGCTGCAAGTTGATTATATTATCTTAACTTGGATTTGTCATATAAATATTGATCTATTTCAAGATGTGACCTCGAAGGCGTAAAACCACATTCTTTCCAACATTAAGTTAGAGTAGTGATGCTTGTCCTTTTATATTAGAACTGCTTGCCAGATAGAAAGTCATACACAAAACAAAACAAATTCAATATGTAATACAGCATTTGTCATACATATTTTTTTTAAGGAAATTTGTCACATACATATTAGTAACTGTAAAATGAAAGCAACATAATTTATGCTGAAGTTTTATGTAAAAAAAGAAATTTGACTGAAATTTTATATTAAAAGAAGAAATTTGACTGAAAATGATGATAAAACAGCAGTGCGCAATGTGTTTTCTCAACTTAGCAATGTAGATAGAGAATTAACATACTCTTCCAATGTCTCCGCATCGAGATTTTGCTTCGATTTTTCCTCGCAATTCGAATAAAGGTTCAACCTGTTTTGAACCTCCGATTCGGAGTCGACATTGTTGCAGTTGATCATAAGATTGTTGTTCCTCGAAATCCCAATCTCTTGGCAACTCCACATTATGATATTTTCACTTTTGCAAGGATGAAAATTGGAATTGTGCATCCCATTTGCTTGGAACTGAAAGGAAGATACATTTGGTTTGCACTCTTGTTCCTCCGTTCTGGCTATTGGCTTGTATGTGTTTGGATTAGTATCTTTTATTATTAGCTTTTTCTTTATATGACAGTTATAATAGTTCTTAATCTCATTGTCTGTTCGTCCAGGCAATCTTTCTGCGATAACAGCCCACCTAAATACATAGATAAAATACGAAGAAAATCAAGAACAAATTATATAAAATCGATAATATGAAAGATCAAAGAATTTTTTCTTAGGGAAGAAAATTCAACAAATTCATACCTATTTCCAAGATTTTTGTGAAGAGCAATGATTGTGTTCTCTTCATCCTGAGAGATCGGCTCCTTTTTAAGCTCGGGACGGAGATGGTTTATCCATCTCAGCCTGCAGCTCTTTGCGCACCTCTTCAACCCTATAAAAACGCTAACAAACCTCAGACTATATAATAAAAACTAGAAAAAAAATTGCAACTCTATAAATACGTATATAGAAGAAATAATAATAAATTAGGAAAAAAAAAACTCTTGGTAGTATGATTTTACTACAAATGAAGGATAAGAACAAAAAAAAAAAACAAAGAAAATAAGGAATCATATGAAGGATAAGAACATTTTGAAAGGGAAGGAGATAAGTGCCTGCTTGATCAGGAAGAGAGCTCCAAGAGGAGACACCAAAAGTAGTAATGAAGTTAAAGAGAATCTCATCTTCATGGCGAGACCAAAGCTCTCTCTTTCTCTTTGGTTCTCCATTATTTTTGCTTGAATTTTCCATCGATCTTCCTCCTGAATATTGTTGGTTGCCCCTATAGTTTTGGAATGGTCAAATCATCTGTAGATCGAGAAAGGATTCAAGGAAGAACTATTTGGTACCTCTTAACTCTCCCATTCGTCCTTATTAAACAATTAACCACGTTCTTATTAGAAATGATAGAAAAATATAGCATTAATTAAGTCAACTTCACATTTTTAACGTAAATTAATCCACAAAACCAATAGCATTAAATTAATATTTTTTATTGTCTGCCACAACCAGATAATAATAAGATGTTGTCACGTAGATGATCTTAATATATACACTTTGTGCAGTACTGTATATTGATGAATGGATTTTTGTTCAAAAAAATAGAGAGAAAACAATATTTTTTGTAATCCAAATTAACATCACATGAAATTGGCATATATAGAAGTAAATAGTTTAATGCAACAATATTTTTTGCCATCCCAACTTGGATTAATTATTATATTCGTATAAATAATAAATAATACAGTGCGTGCTAATCAAGGGTTGTAAATTTCTATTATTAATATCAAATGAGATGCCAATAAAAAATATGATTCTAAAATAACAAACTGTAAAATAACAAACTGCTAACTAAACAAAATAAATTTCTATTAATCTAAACATGGACTCTAAAATAATAATTGTAGGGACTTAATTTACCCAATATGATTCCATAAATGAGATGCCATGTATTTTAAGTGTACCCAAATAACAAATTTAACCCTGCAGATTGTTAATATCAAATTAATCTTTAATTAACAATTATGTTAAACTTAGCAGAAAATTGGAACAACCACTAATTTATTCCACAACTCGGCAAGCTATCTTCACAAATCCTAAAGTATCTTAACAAACTGGTGAAGCAATTCCACGGTGATATGGCGAAGCTCGCCATGGTGAACATGAGGTGAAACTCTTGTGAAAATGATCGAACACATGGAAACACAATAACTCGATGATCAAAATCTGGACAAATCGAACTAGTCGCGATTAGAAACTCTCATGTACGAACAAATTTTGTTCAATTAGATCGAATTTAGTCATATTCTTATTTTGAACTCAATTTTGTATAATTTTTTTGTACCATATCATACAATAATTTCAACCATTAAATTATGATATATTGCAAAATTTAGACCTTTAATTAATCATTTATCGTATAAAGTTATAATTTATTTGTAAATATTTAGGAGAACATATTATTGGCTATCACTCCGGAACCAATAACAAAATATTAGCTGCCATTCCGTAGCCAATATTCATCTTTTTAGCTACCAACTTGGTCGCGAATAATATTATTGGCAACAAGGGGGGCGTATCTAATAATATTTTTGATTTTTTACATATATTAAATTAATATATTAAATACATTTAGTAAATAAAATTAAATAATTATTATAATGAATAATTTAATGAAATGTGCTAAATTAGAATATTAAATAATTTATTACAATATTAAAAAATAATTAACAAATTAAACTTATTATTTATTTCTTGGTTTTCATATATTTTAAATAATTAGTTCAAATATACTAAATTATTACAATATATATATATATTTAGTAAATAAATTTAATTAATATATTGAATAATTTGAAACGTAATTTATTATAATATATAAAAAACAATTAAAAAAAAACTGATTGTATATATATATATATATATATATATATATATATATATATATATATATATATATATATATATATATATATATATATATATATATATATATATATATATATATATATATATATATATATATTAATGTTTTAAATTGCGATATTGCGGTCCATTGCGGTCGGGTCTTTTTTTTTTGCAGCGGATTGCGTTTGCGGGCGCAATTGCGGCGCAATGACCTTATTGCGGAGAGTCGTTGCGATATTAAATTATGTAAAAATTATAGTTTGTTTAAATATATTTTTCACAATATTTTTTATCACCATTAATATCGTAAAATTTCCTTCATAATTTATTTCTAAAAAGAATAAAAAAGTTGATTGTCCAGGAACATTTTCAGTGTAAATATAATTGATCATAAAATTTCCATTAATATGGCAATCATACGGGATCTTTGGAATTGTATTTTGTTGAAGAATTTTTTGTCGACATCCTAAAAATATCAAAACACTATAACTCAAATTTTAAATCGAAACATCAATGAAATACAATGAAAATTACTAAATTCATACATTTATAAATGAAAATGACACATTTTAGAAGTTATATATGTTATGAGCAAATTGAATCTTTTACTACGTAACTTTTCACCAAATTGAACAAGCACTAAGAAATTTTTCTATTCGATTTCATAGCAATCTTTTTATGCTTTGAGGAGTTCAAATAACGTGTTTTTAGATCATTTGTATCGTATCTTTTAGTACATAAATTTTCACCAAATTTTACAAACACCAAGAAATTTTGTTTTTCGATACATAACAATCTTATAACGCTCTAACGAGCCCAAATCACGTGTTTCTGACATGGTTTGGATTGAATCTTTAACTACGTAACTTTTCACCAAATTGAACAAGCACTAAGAAAGTTTTCTTTTGGATTCATAGGAATTTTTTTAAGCTTTGAGGAGTTCAAATAACGTGTTTTTAGATCATTTGTATCGTATCTTTTACTACATAACTTCTCACCAAATTGTACAAACACAAAGAAAGTTCATTTTTTGATTCATAACAATCTTTGAACGCTCTGTGGAGGCCAAACAACGTGTTTTTGAGATGGTTTGGATCGAATCTTTTACTACGTAACTTTTCACCGAATTGTATAAACACTAAGAAAGTTTTCTTTTGAATTCATAGCAATCTTTTTACGCTTTGAGGAATTCAAATAACGTGTTTTTAGATCATTTGTATCGTATCTTTTACTACATAATTTTTCACCAAATTTTACAAACACAAAGAAAGTTCATTTTTAGATTCATAACAATATTTGGACGGTCTGAGGAGCCCAAACAACGTGTTTATGTTATGGTTTGGATCAAATCTTTTACTACGTAACTTTTCACCAAATTATACAAGCACTGAAAAAGTTTTTTTTTCCGATTCATAGCAATCTTTTTAAGCTTTGAGGAGTTCAAATAACGCGTTTTTAGATGATTTGTATCGTATCTTTTACTACATAAATTTTCACCAAATTTTACAAACACTAAGAAAGTTTGTTTTTCGGATCATAACAATCTTATAACGCTCTAAGGAGCCCAAATGACGAGTTTCTGGCATTGTTTGGATCGAATCTTTTACTACGTAACTTTTCACCAAATTGAACAAGCACTAAGAAAGTTTTCTTTTTGATTCACACCAATCTTTTTAAGCTTTGAGGAGTTCAAATAACGTGTTTTTAGATCATTTGTATCGTATCTTTTACTACATAAATTTTCACAAAATTTTACAAACACTAAGTAAGTTTGTTTTTCGGTTCATAACAATCTTATAACGCTCTAAGGAGCCCAAATAACGTGTTTCTGATATTTTAGGATCGAATCTTTTACTACGTAACTTTTCACCAAATTGAACAAGCACTAAGAAAGTTTTCTTTTCGATTCATAGCAATCTTTTTAAGCTTTGAGGAGTTCAAATAACGTGTTTTTAGATCATTTGTATCGTATCTTTTACTACATAACTTTTCACCAAATTTTACAAACACTAAGAAATTTCATTTTTTGATTCATAACAATCTTTGAACGCTCTGAGGAGCCCAAACAACGTGTTTTTGAGATGGTTTGGATCGAATCTTTTACTACGTAACTTTTCACCGAATTGTATAAACACTAAGAAAGTTTTCTTTTCAATTCATAGCAATCTTTTTACGCTTTGAGGAGTTCAAATAACGTGTTTTTTGATCATTTGTATCGTATCTTTTACTACATAACTTTTCACCAAATTTTACAAACACAAAGAAAGTTCATTTTTTGATTCATAACAATCTTTGAACACTCTGAGGAGCCCAAACAACGTGTTTTTGGGATTGTTTGGATCGAATATTTTACTATGTAACCTTTCACCAAATTATACAAGCATTGAGAAAGTTTTTTTTCCGATTCATAGCAATCTTTTTAAGCATTGAGGAGTTCAAATAACTTGTTTTTAGACCATTTATATCGTATCTTTTACTACATAAATTTTCACCAAATTTTACAAACACTAAGAAAGTTTGTTTTTCGATTCATAACAATCTTATAATGCTCAAAGGAGCCCCAATAACGTGTTTATGACATGGTTTGGATCGAATCTTTTACTACGTAACTTTCCACCAAATTGAACAAGCACTAAGAAAGTTTTCTTTTCTATTTCATGGCAATCATTTTATGCTTTGAGGAGTTCAAATAACGTGTTTTTAGATCATTTGTATCGTATCTTTTACTACATAAATTTTCACCAAATTTTACAAACACCAAGAAATTTTGTTTTTCGATACATAACAATCTTATAACGCTCTAACGAGCCCAAATCACTTGTTTCTGACATGGTTTGGATCGAATCTTTTACTACGTAGCTTTTCACCAAATTGTACAAACACTAACAAAGTTTTCTTTTTGATTCATAGCAATCTTCTTAAGCTTTGAGGAGTTCAAATAGCTTGTTTTTAGATCATTTGTATTGTATCTTTTACTACATAACTTTTCACCAAATTTTACAAACACAAAGAAAGTTCATTTTTGATTCATAACAATATTTGGACGGTCTGAGGAGCCCAAACAACGTGTTTATGAGATGGTTTGGATCAAATCTTTTACTACGTTAACTTTTCACCAAATTGTACAAGCACTGAAAAAGTTTTTTTTTCGATTCATAGTAATCTTTTAACAGTCTGAGGAGCCCAAATAACGCATTTTTAGAGGATTTGTATCGTATCTTTTACTACATAAATTTTCACCAAATTTTACAAACACTAAGAAAGTTTATTTTTCGGATCATAACAATCTTATAACGCTCTAAGGAGCCCAAATAACGAGTTTCTGGCATTGTTTGGATCGAATATTTTACTACGTAACTTTTCACCAAATTGAACAAGCACTAAGAAAGTTTTCTTTTCGATTCATACCAATCTTTTTAAGCTTTGAGGAGTTCAAATAACGTGTTTTTAGATCATTTGTATCGTATCTTTTACTACATAAATTTTCAAGAAATTTTACAAACACTAAGAAAGTTTGTTTTTCGGTTCATAACAATCTTATAACGCTCTAAGGAGCCCAAATAACGTGTTTCTGGCATTTTAGGATCGAATCTTTTACTACGTAAGTTTTCACCAAATTGAACAAGCACTAAGAAAGTTTTCTTTTCGATTCATAGGAATCTTTTGAAACTTTGAGGAGTTCAAAAAACGTGTTTTTAGATCATTTGTATCGTATCTTTTACTACATAACTTTTCACCAAATTTTACAAACACTAAGAAATTTCATTTTTTGATTCATAACAATCTTTGAACGCTCTGAGGAGCCCAAACAATGTGTTTTTGAGATGGTTTGGATCGAATCTTTTACTACGTAACTTTTCACCGAATTGTATAAACACTAAGAAAGTTTTCTTTTCAATTCATAGCAATCTTTTTACGCTTTGAGGAGTTCAAATAACGTGTTTTTAGATCATTTGTATCGTATCTTTTACTACATTACTTTTCACCAAATTTTACAAACACAAAGAAAGTTCATTTTTTGATTCATAACAATCTTTGAACGGTCCGAGGAGCCCAAACAACGTGTTTTTGAGATGGTTTGGATCGAATCTTTTACTACGTAACTTTTCACCAAATTATACAAGCACTGAGAAAGTTTTTTTTTTCGATTCATAGCAATCTTTTTAAGCTTTGAGGAGTTCAAATACGTAACCTTTCACCAAATTATTTGAACGCTTTGAGGAATTCAAATACGTAACCTTTCACCAAATTATACAAGCACTGAGAAAGTTTTTTTTTTATTCATAGCAATCTTTTTAAGCTTTGAGGAGTTCAAATAACGTGTTTTTTAGTTCATTTGTATCGTATCTTTTACTACATAAATTTTCACCAAATTTTACAAATACTAAGAAACTTTGTTTTTCGATTCATAATAATCTTATAATGCTCAAAGGAGCCCAAATAACGTGTTTCTCACATGGTTTGGATCGAATCTTTTACTACGTAACTTTTCACCAAATTTAACAAGCACTAAGAAAGTTTTCTTTTCGATTTCATGGCAATCTTTTTATGCTTTGAGGAGTTCAAATAACTTGTTTTTAGATCATTAGTATCGTATCTTTTACTACATAAATTTTCACCAAATTTTACAAACACCAATTTGTTTTGTTTTTCGATACATAACAATCTTATAACGCTCTAACGAACCCAAATCACGTGTTTCCGGCATGGTTTGGATCGAATCTTTTCCTACGTAACTTTTCACCAAATTGTACAAACACTAACAAAGTTTTCTTTTCAATTCATAGCAATCTTTTTACGCTTTGAGGAGTTCAAATAACGTGTTTTTAGATCATTGGTATCGTATCTTTTACTACATAACTTTTCATCAAATTTTACAAACACAAAGAATGTTCATTTTTTGATTCATAACAATCTTTGAACGGTCTGAGGAGCCCAAACATAGTGTTTTTGAGATGGTTTGGATCGAATCTTTTACTACGTAACTTTTCACCAAATTATACAAGCACTGAGAAAGTTTTTTTTTTTATTCATAGCAATCTTTTTAAGCTTTGAGGAGTTCAAATAACATGTTTTTTAGATCATTTGTATCGTATCATTTACTACATAATTTTTCACCAAATTTTACAAACACTAAGAAAGTTTGTTTTTCGATTCATAACAATCTGAGAATGCTCTAAGGAGCCCAAATAACGTGTTTCTGACATGGTTTGGATCGAAATCTTTTACTACGTAACTTTTCACCAAATTGAACAAGCACTAAGAAAGTTTTCTTTTCGATTTCATAGCAATCTTTTTATGCTTTGAGGAGTTCAAATAACGTGTTTTTAAATCATTTGTATCGTATCTTTTAGTACATAAATTTTCACCAAATTTTACAAACACCATGAAATTTTGTTTTCGATACATAACAATCTCATAACGCTCTAACGAGCCCAAATCACGTGTTTCTGACATGATTTGGATCGAATCTTTTACTACGTAACTTTTCACCAAATTGAACAAGCACTAAGAAAGTTTTCTTTTCGATTCATAGGATTCTTTTTAAGCTTTGAGGAGTTCAAAGAACGTGTTTTTAGATCATTTGTATCATATCTTTTACTACATAATTTTTCACCAAATTTTACAAACACTATGGAAGTTTGTTTTTCGATTCATAACAATCTTTTTACGCTCTGAGGAGGCCAAATAACGTGTTTTTGAGATGTTTTGGATCGAATCTTTCACTACGTAACTTTTCTCTCAATTGTACAAAACACTAAGAATGTTTTCTATTCGATTCAAATCAATCATTTTCGCTTTGAGGAGGTCAAATAACGTGTTTTTAGATCATTTGTATCGTATCTTTTACTACCTAAATTTTCACCAAATTTTACAAACACTAAGAAAATTTGTTTTTCGATTCATAACAATCTTTAAACGATCCGAGGAGCCCAAATAACGTGTTTTTGAGATGGTTTGGATCGAATCTTTCACTACGTAACTTTTCACCAAATTATATAAGCACTATGAAAGTTTACTTTTCAATTCATAGCAATCTTTTTAATCTTTGAGGATTCAAATAACGTGTTTTTAGATCATTTGCATCGTATCTTTTACTACATATCTTTTTCACCAAATTTTATAAACACTAAGAAAGTTTGTTTTTTCGATTAATAACAATCATTTTACGCTTTGAGGACCCCAAATAACGTGTTTTTGAGATGGTTTGGATCGGATCTTCTACTACGTAACTTTTCACCAAATTATACAAACACTAAGAAAGTTTTCTTTTCGATTCATAGCAATATTTTTACGCTTTGAGGACTTAAAATAACATGTTTTTGGATCATTTGTATCGTATCTTTTACTACATAACTTTTCACCAAATTTTTCAAACACCAAGAAAGTTTGTTTTTCAATTCATAACAATCTTATAACGCTCTAAGGAGCCCAAATTACGTGTTTCTGACAAGGTTTGGATCGAATCTTTTACTACGTAACTTTTCACCAAATTGTACAAACACTAAGAAAGTTTTCTTTTCGATTCAAAGCAATCTTTTTTCGCTTTGAATAGTTCAAATTACATGTTTTTAGATCATGTGTATCGTATCTTTTAATATATAACTTTTCACCAAATTTTACAAACACTAAGAAAGTTTGTTTTTCGATTCGTAACAATCTTTAAACGCTCCGAGGAGCCCAAATAACATGTTTTTGACATTGTTTGGATCGAATATTTTACAACGTAACTTTTCACCGAATTATAGCAACACTTAGAAAGTTTTATTTTCGATTCATAGTAATTTTACGCTTTGAGGAGTTCAAATAACGTGTTTTTAGATCATTTGTATCGTATCTTTTACTCCCTAAATTTTCACCAAATTGTACAAACACTAAGAAAGTTTGTTTTTCGATTCATAACAATCTTTTTACGCTCCGAGGAGCCAAAATAATGTGTTTTGAGATGGTTTGGATTGGATCTTTTACTACGTAACTTTTCACCAAATTATACAAACGCTAAGAAAGTTTTCTTTTCAATTCATAGCAATCTTTTTGTGCTTTGAGGAGTTCAAATAACGTGTTTTTAGATCATTTGCATCGTATCTTTTACTACCTAAATTTTCACCAAATTTTACAAACACTAAGAAAGTTCGTTTTTCGATTCATGACCATCTTGTAACGCTCTAAGGAGCAAAAACAACGTGTTTCTTACATGGTTTGGATCGAATATTTTACTACATAACTTTGCACCCAATTGTGCAAAACACTAAGAAAGTTTTCTTTTCGATTCATAGCAATTTTTTCGCTTTGAGGAGTTCAAATAACATGTCTTTAGATCATTTGTATTGTATCTTTTACTGCATAACTTTTCACCAAATTTTACAAACACTAAAAAAGTTTGTTTTTCGATTTGTAACAATCTTTAAACGATCCGGGGAACCCAAATAACGTATTTTTGAGATGGTTTGGATCAAATCTTTTACTACATAACTTTTCACCAAATTATATAAGCACTAAGAATGTTTTCTTTTCAATTCATAGCAATCTTTTTAAGCTTTGAGGATTCAAATAACATGTTTTAAGATCATTTGTATCGTATCTTTTACTACATATCTTTTTACGAAATTTTACAAACACTACGAAAGTTTGTTTTTCGATTCATAACAATCTTTTTACGCTCTGAGGAGCCCAAATAACGTGTTTTTGAGATGGTTTGGATCGGATCTTTTACTACGTAACTTTTCACCAAATTATACAAACACTAAGAAAGTTTTCTTTTCGATTCATAGCAATATTTTTACACTTTGAGGAGTTTAAATAACGTGTTTTTAGATCATTTGTATCGTATCTTTTACTCCCTAAATTTTCACCAAATTTTACAAACACTAGAAAGTTTGTTATTCGATTCATAACAATCTTGTAACACTCTAAGGAGCACAAATAACGTGTTTCTGACATGGTTTAGATCGAATCTTTTACTACGTAATTTTTCACCAAATTGTACAAACACAAAGAATGTTTTCTTTTCGATTCAAAGCAATCTTTTTTCGCTTTGAATAGTTCAAATTACGTGTTTTTAGATCATGTGTATCGTATCTTTTACTACATAACTTTTCTCCAAATTTTACAAACACTAAGAAAGCTTGTTTTTCGATTCGTAACAATCTTTAAACGCTCCGAGGAGCCCAAATAACGTGTTTTTGAGATTGTTTGGATCGGATCTTCTACTACGTAACTTTTCACCAAATTATACAGACACTAAGAAAGTTTTCTTTTCGATTCATAGCAATCTTTTTACGCATTGAGGACTTAAAATAACATGTTTTTGGATCATTTGTATCGTATCTTTTACTACAAAACTTTTCACCAAATTTTCCAAACACCAAGAAAGTTTGTTTTTCAATTCATAACAATCTTATAACGCTCTAAGGAGCCCAAATTACAGCCCAAATTACGTGTTTCTGACATTGTTTGGATCGAATCTTTTACTACGTAACTTTTCACCAAATTGTACAAACACTAAGAAAGTTTTCTTTTCGATTCAAAGCAATCTTTTTTCGCTTTGAATAGTTCAAATTACGTGTTTTGAGATCATGTGTATCGTATCTTTTAATATATAACTTTTCACCAAATTTTACAAACACAAAGAAAGTTTATTTTTCAATTCGTAACATTCTTTAAACGCTCCGAGCAGCCCAAATAACATGTTTTTGACATTGTTTGGATCGAATATTTTACTACGTAACTTTTCAACGAATTATATCAACACTAAGAAAGTTTTCTTTTCGATTCATAGCAATATTTTTACGCTTTGAGAAGTTCAAATAACGTGTTTTTAGATCATTTGTATCGCATCTTTTACTCCCTAAATTTTCACCAAATTGTACAAACACTAAGAAAGTTTGTTTTTCGATTCATAACAATCTTTTTACGCTCCGAGGAGCCAAAATAATGTGTTTTTGAGATGGTTTGGATTGGAACTTTTACTACGTAACTTTTCACCAAATTATACAAACACTAAGAAAGTTTTCTTTTCAATTCATAGCAACCTTTTTGTGCTTTGAGGAGTTCAAATAACGTGGTTTTAGATCATTTGTATCGTATCTTTTACTACCTAAATTTTCACCAAATTTTACAAACACTAAGAAAGTTTGTTTTTTGATTCATAACAATCTTATAACGCTCTAAGGAGCAAAAACAACGTGTTTCTGACATGGTTTGGATCGGATCTTTTACTACGTGACTTTGCACCCAATTGTACAAAACACTAAGAAAGTTTTCTTTTCGATTCATAGCAATCTTTTTCGCTTTGAGGAGTTCAAATATCGTATTTTTAGATCATTTGTATCGTATCTTTCACTGCATAACTTTTCACCAAATTTTACAAACACTAAGGAAGCTTGTTTTTCGATTTGTAACAATCTTTAAACGATCCGAGGAACCCAAATAACGTGTTTTTGAGATGGTTTGGATCGAATCTTTTGCTACGTAACTTTTCACCAAATTATATAAGCACTAAGAAAGTTTTCTATTCAATTCATAGCAATCTTTTTAAGCTTTGAGGATTCAAATAACATGTTTTTGGATCATTTGTATCGTATCTTTTACTACATATCTTTTCACGAAATTTTACAAACACTAAGAAAGTTTGTTTTTCGATTCATAACAATCTTTTTACGCTATGAGGTGCCCAAATAACGTGTTTTTGAGATGGTATGGATCGACTCTTTTACTACGTAACTTTTCACCAAATTATACAAACACTATGAAAGTTTTCTTTTCGATTCATAGCAATATTTTTACACTTTGAGGAGTTCAAATAACGTGTTTTTTGATCATTTGTATCGTATCTTTTACTCCCTAAATTTTCACCAAATTTTACAAACACTTGAAAGTTTGTTTTTCGATTCATAACAATCTTATAACGCTCTAAGGAGCACAAATAACTTGTTTCTGACATGGTTTAGATCGAATCTTTTACTACGTAATTTTTCACCAAATTGTACAAACACAAAGAATGTTTTCTTTTCGATTCAAAACAATCTTTTTTCACTTTGAATAGTTCCAATTACGTGTTTTTAGATCATGTGTATCGTATCTTCTACTACATAACTTTTAACCAAATTTTACACACACTAAGAAAGTTTGTTTTTCGATTCGTAACAATCTTTAAACGCTCCGAGGAGCCCAAATAACGTGTTTTTGAGATTGTTTGGATCGAATCTTTTACTACGTAGCTTTTCACCGAATTATAGAAACCCTAAGAAAGTATTCTTTTCGATTCATAGCAATATTTTTACGCTTTGAGGAGTACAAATAACGTGTTTTTAGATCATTTGTATTGATCTTTTACTACCTAAATGTTCACCAAATTTTACAAACACTATGACAATTTGTTTTTTGATTCATAACAATCTATTTGCGCTTCGAGGAGCCCAAATAACATGTGTTTTGAGATGGTTTGGATCGGATTTTTTTTTTTTTGAGTAAATTTGGAGAGAGATCAAAGTCTCACTTCCAAATAATAATAAAAAGAAAAAAGGAAAAAATAATTACATCATAGGTTGAAACAACAACCTAAGTCCTCATGTAAAATCTAAAAGAAAGATAGAAATAAACCAATATTACAAAACTTTTCCTTTCAATTCTATCTAACTAAAAAGAAATTAAATATAAGAGCTGAATTTATAAAGCCCGGCCCATCATCATCATCAACCTTCTAAATCATTTTTCTCCTTCGACCGCTCTTTCCCCTTCTTCTCCTGCCTAATCTCTCTTAATTTTCATCTTTCACCTCTTCTTCTCCTCATTTCTACATACCTTCAAAAGGGAGTTAGCATACTCTCTCTGTGACCTCGCTAGATTTCCGACGAACTGGCGTATTGTCTTGACTGCTCGCCAATTCATCGACTTCTTCAGCCAATCGATTCACTCTTCTTCTCAACATCCTCAGATCCTGATGGAATTCTCCAATTAAAAATGATCCTTCTTTAATTTGATCAGAAAACGCTCTTCTACACCGTTCCCTCCAAACACAATAAAAGAACACAGCAAATAATTGATTAATTTCCTTATTCGTCTCCTTACAGGTTAATTTTTCCAACTGATCTGCAGCTGAAGACGACAAGTTCAACAATGGAAATTCTACAATCACCATCTCCCAGTGAAGCTGCACAAACACACAGGCACCCACCAAGTGCTCAACTGATTCTAGATGCCTCTTACACAGGTAACATCTATTAATTAGAATCATTCCTTTTTTTATTAAATTATCCATAGTCTGAATTTTATTTTGCTTTAAAATCCAATAAAATATGACTAATTTCCCTGGTAAATTTAATTCCCATAATACCCCCAAATCTGAATATGAATACACCCCCTGAATTAAAATGTTATAGGCTGATTTAGTTGAGTATTTGGTAGATAGATCCCATTTCCATTTAATTGGGATAACTCTACTAGCTGCATTTTTCTTTTCAACCAGCTCAATTCCATTTTTGCCCCTGCATTTAGTGGTTCTCTGAACACACTTTCAATTTAGTGGTTCTCTGAACACACTTTCAATCTCCGGTAAATCCTTAAACTCTTTGAGAGTACCAGAGGTTTTTAGGGTTTCTCTAAATAGAAGATTTAATTTCGGGTATAAGAGCCCTTCACCCCAATCATTATACCAAAAACTAGTTTTTGTTCCATCTCCAATTTCAAAAACTATATTTCTCTAGAAAAAATTTAAACAGGATTGAATATCATTTGGATCGGATTTTTACTACGTAACTTTTCACCAAATTATACAAACACTAAGAAAATTTTATTTTCGACTCACAGCAATCTTTTTACGCTTTGAGGAGTTCAAATAACATGTTTTTGGATCATTTGTTTCGTATGTTTTACTACCTAACTTTTCACCAAATTTTACAAACACTAAGAAAGTTTGTTTTTCGATTCATAACAATCTTATAACGCTCTAAGGAGCCCAAATAACGTGTTTCTGAAATAGTTTGAATCGAATCTTTTACTACGTAACTTTTAACCAAATTGTACAAACACTAAGAAAATTTTCTTTTCGATTCAAAGCAATCTTTTTTCGTTTTGAGGAGTACAAATAACGTGTTATTAGATCATGTGTATCGTATCTTTTACTACATAATTTTTCACCAAAATTTACAAACACTAAGAAAGTTTGATTTTCGATTCATAACAATCTTTAGACGCTCCGAGGAGCCCAAATAACGTGTTTTTGTGATGGTTTGGATCGAATCTTTTACAACGTAACTTTTCGCCAAATTATGCAAACACTAAGAAAGTTTTCTTTTCGATTCATAGCAATCTTTTTACGTTTTCAGGAGTTCAAATAACGTGTTTTTAGATCATTTATATCGTATCTTTTACTACATAACTTTTGACCAAATTTTACAAACACTAAGAAAGTTTCTTTTACGATTTTTAACAATCTTTTTACGCTCAGAGGAGCCCAAATAACGTGTTTTTGAGATTGTCTGGATCGAATCTTTTACTACGTAAGTTTTCACCAAATTATACAAACACTAAGAAAGTTTTCTTTTTGATTCATAGCAATCTTTGTACGCTTTGAGGAGTTAAAATGACGTGTTTTTAGATCATTTGTATCGTATTTTTTACTACGTAATTTTCACCAAATTTTACAAACACTAATAAAATTTGTTTTTGGATTCATAACAATCTTTTTACGCTCAGAGAAGCACAAATAACGTGTTTGTGACATGGTTTGGATCGAATATATTACTACGTAACTTTTCACCAAATTGTACAAACACTATGAATGTTTTCTTTTCGATTCAAAGCAATCTTTTTTCGCTTTGAATAGTTCAAATTTCGTGTTTTTAGATCATGTGTATCGTATCTTTTACTACATAACTTTTCTCCAAATTTTACAAACACTAAGAAATCTTGTTTTTCGATTCGTAACAATCTTTAAATGCTCCGAGGAGCCCAAATAACGTGTTTTTGAGATTGTTTGGATCGGATCTTCTACTACGTAACTTTTCACCAAATTATACAGACACTAAGAAAGTTTTCTTTTCGATTCATAGCAATATTTTTACGCTTTGAGGACTTAAAATAACATGTTTTTGGATCATTTGTATCGTATCTTTTACTACATAACTTTTCACCAAATTTTCCAAACACCAAGAAAGTTTGTTTTTCAATTCATGACAATCTTATAACGCTCTAAGGAGCCCAAATTACAGCCCAAATTACGTGTTTCTGACATTGTTTGGATCGAATCATTTACTACGTAATTTTTCACCAAATTGTACAAACACTAAGAAAGTTTTCTTTTCGATTCAAAGCAATCTTTTTTCGCTTTGAATAGTTCAAATTACGTGTTTTTAGATCATGTGTATCGTATCTTTTAATATATAACTTTTCACCAAATTTTACAAACACAAAGAAAGTTTATTTTTCCATTCGTAACAATCTTTAAACGCTCCGAGGAGCCCAAATAACATGTTTTTAACATTGTTTGGATCGAATATTTTACTACGTAACTTTTCACCGAATTATATCAACACTAAGAAAGTTTTCTTTTCGATTCATAGAAATATTTTTACGTTTTGAGAAGTTCAAATAACGTGTTTTTAGATCATTTGTATCGAATCTTTTACTCCCTAAATTTTCACCAAATTGTACAAACACTAAGAAAGTTTGTTTTTCGATTCATAACAATCTTTTTACGCTCCGAGGAGCCAAAATAATGTGTTTTTGAGATGGTTTGGATTGGAACCTTTACTACGTAACTTTTCACCAAATTATACAAACACTAAGAAAGTTTTCTTTTCAATTCATAGCAATCTTTTTGTGCTTTGAGGAGTTCAAATAACGTGGTTTTAGATCATTTGTATCGTATCTTTTACTACCTAAATTTTGACCAAATTTTACAAACACTATGGAAGTTTGTTTTTCGATTCATAACAATCTTTTTACGCTCTGAGGACCCCAAATAACATGTTTTCGAGATGGTTTGGATCGAATCTTTTACTATGTAAATTTTCACCAAATTGTGCAAACACTAAGAATGTTTTCTTTTCGATTCATAGCAATCTTTTTACGCTTTGAGGAGTTCAAATAAAGTGTTTTTAGATCATTTGTATCGTATCTTTTATAACATAACTTTTCACCAAATTGTACAAACACTAAGAAAATTTGTTTTTCTATTCATAACAATCTTATAACGCTCCAAATAACATGTTTTCGAGATGGTTTGGATCGAATCTTTTACTATGTAAATTTTCACCAAATTGTGCAAACACTAAGAATGTTTTCTTTTCGATTCATAGCAATCTTTTTACGCTTTGAGGAGTTCAAATAAAGTGTTTTTAGATCATTTGTATCGTATCTTTTATAACATAACTTTTCACCAAATTTTACAAACACTAAGAAAATTTGTTTTTCTATTCATAACAATCTTTTATAACATAACTTTTCACCAAATTTTACAAACACTAAAAAATTTGTTTTTCTATTCATAACAATCTTATAACGCTCTAAAGGAGCCCAAATAACGTGTTTTTGAGATGGTTTGGATCGAATCTTTTACTTCGTAACTTTCCACCAAATTGTACCAACACTAAGATAGTTTTATTTTCGATTCATAGCAATCTTTTTCGCTTTGAGGAGTTCAAATAAAGTGTTTTTAGATCATTTGTATCGTTTCTTTTACTACATATATTTTCACCAAGTTTTACAGACACTAAGAAAGTTTGTTTTTCGATTCACAACAATCTTATAACGCTCTAAGGAGCCCAAATAATGTGTTTCTGACAAGGTTTGGATCGAATCTTTTACTACGTAACTTTTCACCAAATTATACAAACACTAAGAAAGTTTTCTGTTCGATTCATAACAATCTTTTTTCGCTTTGAGGAGTTCAAGTAATGTGTTTTTATACCATTTATATCGTATCTTTTACTACACAACTTTTTACCAAATTTTGCAAACACTAAGAAAGTTTGTTTTTAGATTCATAACAATCTTTTTACGCTCTGAGGAGCCCAAACAACGTGTTTTTGTGATGGTTTGGATCGAATCTCTTACTACGTAACTATTCACCAAATTATACAAACACTAAGAAAAGTTTCTTTTCGATTCATAGCAATCTTTTTACGCATTGAGGAGTTCAAATAACATGTTTTTAGATCATTTGTATCGTATCTTTTACTACATAACTTTTCTCCAAATTTTACAAACACTAAGAAAGTTTGTTTTTCGATTCATAACAATCTTTCTACGCTATGAGGACCCCAAATAACGTGTTTTTGAGAAGGTTTGGATCGAATCTTTTACTACGTAACTTTTCACCAAATTATACAAACACTAAGAAAGTTTTCTTTTCGATTCATACCAATATTTTTACGCTTTGAGGAGTTCAAATAAAGTGTTTTTAGATCATTTGTATCGTATCTTTCACAACATAACTTTTCTCCAAATTTTACGAACACTAAGAAAGCTTGTTTTTTGATTCATTACAATCTTCTAATTAATGCTCTAAGGAGCCCGAATAGCATGTTTCTGAGATGGTTTGGATGGAATCTTTTACTGCGTAATTTTTCACCAAATTGTACAAACACTAAGAAACTTTTCTATTCGATTCATAGCAATCTGTTTTCGTTTTGAGGAGTTCAAATAACGTGTTTTTAGATCATTTGTATCGTAACTTTTTTACATAAGTTTTCACCAAATCTGACAAACACTAAGAAAGTTTGTTTTTCGATTTGTAACAATCTTTAAACGATCCGAGGAGCCCAAATAACGTGTTTTTGAGATGGGTTGGATCGAATCTTTTACTACGTAACTTTTCACCAAATTATAGAAGCACTCAGAAAGTTTTCTTTTCGATTCATAGCAATCTTTTTAAGCTGTGAGGAGTTCAAATAACGTGTTTTTAGATCATTTGTATCGAATCTTTTACTACATAAATGTTCACCAAATTTTACAAACACTAGGAAAGTTTGTTTTTCGATTCACAACAATCTTATAACGCTCTAAGGAGTTCAAATAACGCGTTTTTGAGATGGTTTGGATCGAATATTTTACTACGTAACTTTTCACCAAATTATACAGACAATAAGAATGTTTTCTTTTCGAAGAGTTCAAATAACGTTTTTTTAGATCATTTGTATTGTATCTTTTACTACATAACTTTTCACCAAATTTTACAAACACTAAGAAAGTTTGTTTTTCCATTCATAACAATCTTTGTACGTTCTGAGGAGCACAAATAACGTGTTTTTGAGATGGTTTGGATCGAAACTTTTATTACGTAACTTTTCACCAAATTGTACAAACAATAAGAAAGTTTTCTTTTCGATTCATAGCAATCTTTTTACGCTTTGAGGAATTCGAATAAAGTGTTTTTAGATCATTTGTATCGTATCTTTTACTACATAACTTTTCACCAAATTTTACAAACACTAAGAAAGTTTGTTTTTCGATTTGTAACAATCTTTAAACGATCCGAGGAGCCCAAAATAACGTGTTTTTGAGATGGTTTGGATCGAATCTTTTACTATGTAACTTTTTACCAAATTATACAAGCACTAAGAAAGTTTTATTTTCAATTCATAGCAATCTTTTTAAGCTGTGAGGAGTTCAAATAACGTGTTATTAGATCATTTGTATCGTATCTTTTACTACATAAATTTTCACGAAATTTCACAAACACTAAGAAAGTTTGTTTTTCGATTCACAACAATCTTATAACGTTCTAAGGAGCCCAAATAACGTGTCTCTGACATGGTTTCCATCGAATCTTTTACTACGTAACTATTCACCAAATTATACAAACACTAAGAAATTTTCTTTTCGATTCATAACAATCTTTTTTCGCATTGAGGAGTTCAAATAACGTGTTTTTAGATCATTTGTATCGTATCTTTTACTACATAACTTTTCTCCAAATTTTGCAAACACTAAGAAAGTTTGTTTTTCGATACATAACAATCTTTCTACGCTCTGAGGACCCCAAATAACATGTTCTTGATATGGTTTGGATCGAACCTTTTACTACGTAACATTTCACCAATTTATACAAACACCAAGAAAGTTTCTTTTCGATACATAGCAATATTTTTACGCTTTGAGGAGTTCAAATAACGTGTTTTTAGATCAGTAGTATGGTATATTTTACTACCTAAATTTTCACCAAATTTAACAAATACTAAGAAATTTTGTTTTTCGATTCATAACAATCTTATAACGCTCTAAGGAGCAAAAATAACGTGTTTCTGACATGGTTTGGATCGAATCTTTTACTACGTTACTTTTCACCCAACTATACAAACACTAAGAAAGTTTTCTTTTCGATTCATAGCCATCTTTTTCGCTTTGAGGAGTTCAAATAACGTGTTTTTAGATCATTTGTATCGTATCTTTTACTACATAACTTTTCACCAAATTTTACAAACACTAAAAAAGTTTGTTTTTCGATTTGTAATAATCTATAAACGATCCGAGGAGCCCAAATAACGTGTTTTTGACATGGTTTGGATGGAATCATTTACTACGCAATTTTTTAACAAATTATACAAGCACTCAGAAAGTTTTCTTTTCGATTCATAGCAATCTTTTTAAGTTGTGAGAAGTTCAAATAACATGTTTTTAGATCATTTGTATCGTATCTTTTACTACATAAATTTTCACCAAATTTTACAAACACTAAGAAAGTTTGTTTTTCGATTCACAACAATCTTATAACGCTCTAAGGAGTTCAAATAACGCGTTTTTGAGATAGTTTGGATCGAATATTTCACAACGTAACTTTCACCAAATTATACAGACAATAAGAATGTTTTCTTTTCGATTCGTAGCAATCTTTTTACGTTTTGAAGAGTTCAAATAACGTGTTTTTAGATCATTTGTATTGTATCTTTTACTACATAACTTTTCACCAAATTTTACAAACACTAAGAAAGTTTGTTTTTCGATCCATAACAATCTTTTTACTCTCTGAGGAGCCCAAATAACGTGTTTTTGAGATGGTTTGGATCGAAACTTTTACTACGTAACTTTTCACCAAATTGTACAAACACTAAGAAAGTTTATTTTCGATTCATAGCAATCTTTTTAAGCTGTGAGGAGTTCAAATAACGTGTTTTTAGATCATTTGTATCGTATCTTTTACTACATTAATTTTCCCCAAATTTCACAAACACTAAGAAAGTTTGTTTCTCGATTCACAACAATCTTATATCGCTCTAAGGAGCCCAAATAACGTGTTTCTGACATGGTTTGGATCGAATCTTTTACTACGTAACTTTTCACCAAACTGTACAAACACTAAGAAAGTTTTCTTTTCGATTCATAACAATCTGTTTTCGCTTGGAGGAGTTCAAATAACATGTTTTTAGATCATTTGTATCGTATCCTTTACTACATAACTTTTCTCGAAATTTTTCAAACACTAAGAAAGTTTGTTTTTCGATACATAACAATCTTTCTATGCTCTGAGGACCCCAAATAACATGTTCTTGAGATGGTTTGGATCGAACCTTTTACTGCGTAACATATCACCAAATTATACAAACACTAATAAAGTTTCTTTTCGATTCATAGCAATCTTTTTATGCTTTGAGGAGTTCAAATAACGCGTTTATAGATCATTTGTGTCGTATCTTTTACTACATATATAACTTTTCTCCAAATTTTGCAAACACTAAGAAAGTTTGTTTTTCGATACATAACAATCTTTCTACGCTCTGAGGACCCCAAATAACATGTTTTTGAGATGGTTTGGATCGAACCTTTTACTACGTAACTTTTCACCAAATTATAGAAACACTAAGAAAGTTTTCTTTTCGATACATAGCAATATTTTTACGCTTTGAGGAGTTCAAATAACGTGTTTTTAGATCAGTTGTATCGTATCTTTTACTTCCTATATTTTCACCAAATTTTACAAACACTAAGAAAGTTTGTTTTTCGATTCATAACAATCTTATAACGCTCTAAGGAGAAAAAATAACGTGTTTCTGACATTGTTTGGATCGAATCTTTTACTACGTTACTTTTCACCGAACTATACAAACACTAAGAAAGTTTTCTTTTCGATTCATAGCAATCTTTTTCGCTTTGAGGAGTTCAAATAACGTGTTCTTAGATCATTTGTATCGTATCTTTTACTACATAACTTTTCACCAAATTTTAAAAACACTAAGAAATTTTGTTTTTCGATTTGTAACAATCTATAAACGATCCGTGGAGCCCAAATAACGTATTTTTGACATGGTTTGGATCGAATCTGTTACTACGTAACTTTTTATCAAATTATACAAGCACTGAGAAAGTTTTCTTTTCGATTCATAGCAATCTTTTTAAGCTGTGAGGAGTTCAAATAACGTGTTTTTAGATCATTTGTATCGTATCTTTTACTAGATAAATTTTCACCAAATTTTACAAACACTAAGAAAGTTTGTTTTTCGATTCACAACAATCTTATAACGTTCTAAGGAGTTCAAATAACGCATTTTTGAGATGGTTTGGATCGAATATTTTACTACGTAACTTTTCCCCAAATTATTCAAACAATAAGAATGTTTTCTTTTCAATTCGTAGCAATCTTTTTACGTTTTGAAGAGTTCAAATAACGTGTTTTTAGATCATTTGTATTGTATCTTTTACTACATAACTTTTCACCAAATTTTCCAAACACTAAGAAAGTTTGTTTTTCGATTCATAACAATCTTTTTACTCTCTGAGGAGCCCAAATAACGTGTTTTGAGATGGTTTGGATCGAAACTTTTACTACGTAACTTTTCACCAAATTGTACAAACACTAAGAAAGTTTTCTTTTCGATTCATAGCAATCTTTTTACGCTTTGAGGAGTTCAAATATAGTGTTTTTAGATCATTTGTATCGTATCTTTTACTACATAACTTTTCACCAAATTTTACAAACACTAAGAAAGTCTGTTTTTCGATTTGTACCAATCTTTAAACGATCCGAGGAGCCCAAATAACGTGTTTTTGAGATGGTATGGATCGAATCTTTTACTACGTAACTTTTTACCAAATTATACAAGCACTAAGAAAGTTTTCTTTCCGATTCATAGCAATCATTTTAAAGCTGTGAGGAGTTCAAATAACGTGTTTTGAGATCATTTGTATCGTTTCTTTTACTACATAAATTTTCACCAAATTTTACAAACACTAAGAAAGTTTGTTTTTTGTTTCACAACAATCTTATAACGCTAGAAGGATCCCAAATAACGCGTTTTTGAGATGGTTTGGATCAAATATTTTACTACGTAAATTTTCACCAAATTATACAAACAATAAGAATGTTTTCTTTTCGATCCGTAGCAATCTTTTTACGTTTTGAAGAGTTCGAATAACGTGTTTTTAGATCATTTGTATTGTATCTTTTACTACAGAACTTTTCACCAAATTTTACAAACACTAAGAAAGTTTGTTTTTCGATTCATAACAATCTTTTTACGCTCTGAGGAGCCGAAATATCGTGTTTTTTAGATGGTTTGGATCGAATCTTTTACTACGTAACTTTTTACCAAATTATACAAACACTAAGAAAGTTTCTTTTCGATTCATAGCAATATTTTTATGCTTTGAGGAGTTCAAATGACTTGTTTTTAGATCATTTGTATCGTATCTTTTACTACATAACTTTTCTCCAAATTTTGCAAACACTAAGAAAGTTTGTTTTTCGATTCATAACAATCTTTCTACGCTCTGAGGACCCCAAATAACGTGTTTTTGAGATAGTTTGATTCGAATCTTTTACTACGTGACTTTTCATCAAATTGTACAAACACTAAGAAAGTTTTCTTTTTGATTCGTAGCAATCTTTTTACGTTTTGAAGAGTTCAAATAACGTGCTTTTGGATCATTTGTATCGTATTTTTTACTACCTAACTTTTCTCCAAATTTTACAAACACTTAGAAAGTTTGTTTATCGATTCGTAACAATCTTTTTATGCTCTAAGGAGCCCAAATAACGTGTTTTTGAGATGGTTTGGATCGAATCTTTTACTACGTAACTTTTTGCCAAATTATACAAACACTAATAAAAGTTTTCTTTTCGATTCATGACAATCTTTTTTCGCTTTCAGGAGTTCATATAACATGTTTTTAGATCATTTGTATCGTATCTTTTACTACATAAATTTTCTCCAAATTTTACAAACACTATGAAAGTTTGTTTTTCGATTCATAACAATCTTTCTACGCTATGAGGACCCCAAATGGCATATTTTTGAGATAGTTTGAATCGAATCTTTTACTACGTAACTTTTCACCAAATTGTACAAACACTGAGAAAGTTTTCTTTTCGATTCATAGGAATATATTTACGCTTTGAGGAGTTCAAATAACGTGCTTTTAGATCATTTGTATCGTATCTTTTACTTCCTAAATTTTCACCAAATTTTACAAACACTAAGAAAGTTTGTTTTTCGATTCTTAACAATCTTATAATGCTCCAAGGAGCAAAAATAACGTGTTTTTGAGATAGTTTGAATCGAATCTTTTACTACATAACTTTTCACCAAATTGTACAAACACTAAGAAAGTTTTCTTTTCGATTCGTAGCGATCTTTTTACGTTTTGAAGAGTTCAAATAACGTGCTTTTGGATCATTTGTATCGTATCTTTTGCTACCTAACTTTTCTCCAAATTTTACAAACACTAAGAAAGCTTGTTTATCGATTCGTAACAATCTTTGAACGCTTAGAGGAGTCCAAATAACGTGTTTTTGAGATGGTTTGGATGGATTCTTTTACTACGTAACTTTTCTCCAAATTATACAAGCACTAAGAAAGTTTTTGTTTCGATTCATAGCAATCTTTTTTCGTTTTGAGAAGTTCAAATAACGTGTGTTTAGATCATTTATATCGTATCTTTTTTTACATAACTTTTAACCAAATTTTACGAACACTAAGAAAGTTTGTTTTTCGATTCGTAACAATCTTTAAACTTTCTAAGGAGCCCAAATAACGTGTTTTGAGATGGTTTGGATCGAATCTTTTACTACGTAACTTTTCACCAAATTATACAAACACTAAGAAAGTTTTCTTTTCGATTCATAGCAATGACTGTACGCTTTGAGGAGTTCAAATAACATGTTTTTAGATCATTTGTATCGTATCTTTTACTACATAACTTTTCACCAAATTTTACAAACACTAAGCAAGTTTGTTTTTCGATTCATAACAATCTTTTTATGCTCTGAGGAGACCAAATAACATGTTTTTGAGATGATTTGGATCAAATATATTACTACGTAACTTTTCACCAAATTGTACAAACACTAAGAAAGTTTTCTTTTCGATTCATAGCAATCTTTTTATGCTTTGAGGAGTCCAAATAACGTATTCAAATAACGTGTTTTCGAGGAGTTCAAGTAACGTGTTTGCAAATATATTGATGTCAATAAATGAATTATAATTAACAACGGTTCATTCAATTTGTCTATCATAGATATATACATTATAATTAATAAGAGTCCTTGTAATTGGTCCATCATTTTCAATCCACACAAAATAAATAAAATATACCATGTTATAATTCAAACAAAATTAAAATTTCAAAACAAATAAAGAAAAACCGTGAATAATACACATAAAACCGAAATATATATTTAAAATGTCATCCATTAACATAAAAATTTTGAATTTTTTTTTAAACAAAGAACACAATTGTAAATTATACCATAAGAAATTAACAATTGAGCCATAGTTTCGTACATAGATTGTATATGGATCCTCAATAACTCAAAAATAACATCCTTCATGAGATGGCAAGAAAAGGATTAAGTATGTTGATTACTATTATATATTGACTCAATTAACGATTTAATTGACCGTTTAATTGAATTGACACGTCAATTAACATTTACTAATATTAACATATTATAAATTATTGATGTGTTAATTAAACGTGTCAATTAACACTTAACTGAGTCAAATAGAAATGCTAATCAATTTACTTTGTCACCTCATCAAGGATATTGTGATGAGTTTGGGGATCAATTATATTTTTCTTCATAAATGGGTATAAATTGGTAGGGTTGCAATAGAAGAAAAAAAACGTGTGAGAATTGTGTCATACGTGCAAAATTATAACTATGGAAAGATACTACAAGTATTACTTCTGACAATTGTTTCTGGAACTATCCACTAATTTCCAAATGAACTTTTCGTAATTCACTGTCTTTTCCCGTCCTTTTAAAATAATATGCCAAACCCCTTTATTTTGGACCCATATCTTTATGCAATCTCTTCATATGATATAGAACTAATTAAATAGATCATATAAATTGAATAGAAATATTATATCAATAACACTGAATTACATTACTTCATTACAACAACATATTTCTTAATAAGAAATTTCATTACATTATATACAACTACGCCAAGTGTTTTTGAAACAAATGTTTTCCAAAAAAATTCAATACAAATATTTTTTATTTCAAACAAATGGTTTCACAAAAAATGCAATAGTTGTGAATACCAAAAAAAAGCATTGAAAAAGTGCGCCGTATTTTAGACACGAAAAAACTTTTCGTTTCGAGTTACATCATATAAATTAAATAGAAATATTATATCAAACACTGAATTTCATTACCTCATTACATCAACACATAGTGTAGCAATGATGTAGTTTTATATGTATGAATGTTTTTGTTATTGTGATATTAAAATTCCCCTGGACCGAACGTTGACTTATTGAATGCAAACTGTCCTTCATATTGAAGTAAACATTTGTAAGGTTCATGCTTTTATTTCGAAAGCCACGCTCATTTTTTTTTATTGAACCAGAATGAGAATGGACAAGACAGGTACGAAATGAAGCGTGATGAATTGATGACAAATGGTTACCCAAAAAAATGCAACGGTTCATAATATTAAAAACTATGGAAAGAAATGCGCCGTATTTTAGACAGGAAGCTGAGACTTTTCGTTTCGAGTTACAAATGCAATGAACTTGTGATATGAAATATACCCTGGGCCAAACATAGAATCATAATGTAGAATGTGCCTTTTGATTGAAGCTATTAGTTGTAAGGTTCATGCATTTAATTGCATCTCCACGGCCATTATAAGTTGCCAACAAAAATTGGATAAGCTTGTTATATATTTTTGCAAGTTTCCTTTCTGAACTCTACACATTTCTAAACTCTACACATTTTACTCCTTTCTTAACTATACTCATTTCTCAACCAAGTCACACAATGAGTTTGGGCAGAATTAGCACGTTGCAAGATGATTTTTTGGCAATAGTTGTATCTTCGTTGAACGCAAGAGAACTTGTACAAACTTGCGTTCTATCCCAAAGGCCGTGGCGTAATTTATGGAGGATTGTTCCTAGTGTTATTTTAAATCTTCGAGATTTCCTGGAGGGTAATGAGGAAGAGTCGTACGAAACTACAATTACTAGCTTTGCTAATTTTGTTTCAAAATTCTTGTCTGGACGTGATACTGCTATCTTAAGTTTGTGTTCAAATGCCTTTTCTATGATTTTAATGACCCAATTTTAGTACATGGATTAACCCAAAAGGCTATAAATTATGCCATTACCCACAATACTAAGGACTTGCATTTGGAAATTGCAACATGCAACTTTGCTCTAAAAATACCTCAGGCTTTATTCGAGTGTGGGTCACTAGAAGAGGTTTATTTATCTATTAGTGACGCTGAATTTATCTGATCATGTACATCTTTCGAATTTGAAAAAAATACATTTCGACGGCCGTATCTCGTTTGACGAGGAGAACATGAACAAAATTGTTTCGGGGTCTCCGAATTTGAAATATTTAATACTGAAATATTGTCTACTCGATATGGATGGTATTTTCTTAATTACGTGGAATCATTTAGCCTTGTGAACTGCACTTTTCTTTTACAGTTTCTGCAGCCAATTTCAATCTCTGGCGGAAATATCAAATTTCTAAGAATTGATAGTCATCTCCCTCATCCGTTAATTCTGATCGGTATACCGCCTAATTCTGCAGAATCTGTCGTTCTATCTCACGGCATTACAAACGAGGTATCAAAGGTCATGAGCGTTTTGATTGGTGTTGTAAATCTGGAATTCCGTTTGATGCGATTTTTGTTAGAATGATGCGAAGAGTAGAAAACCTCGGCGCACAATTCCCCAATCTCCGGTTCCTAACCCTAACTTGGATTTGCATACTCTGCCATTTAGAAGATATATGCAACTTCCTTACCCGTTGCACCAATTTGGAAGAATTGGTGTTGTGCCAGACTTATTGTGATAAAGTGCATGTAAGTCGGTTTTAATTTGTATTTTCTTTTATGTGATTTGTAATTTATATTTGAATTTTATTTTTAATATAGCATTTGAAAAAATTACATGATCATGAATTGGGCGAAGGTCATTTAATTTCTGGCGCTCAACTGCAGAGGGTTCGTTTGGTCGGTGCATATGGTAATAGTCTATTTGTTATCTTCCAAGGTATAATTAATCAGCTCGCGATGCAAAGAAATGATTTGGACGTTCGAGTTGTAATGACTGAGTATTGATCATTTGGTCATGTTGTATGTTTGGCTTAATTACTATGTTTTTATTAAATAATGATTTAACATTGGTGCTTACGGTATTTTGTTTTTGTCAACTCATGATGTTGTTGTATATGTTGTTTTCTGTGGATTTCGATAACCTTGTGTAGTTAAGATATAAAATATGGTATATTTTATTATATTTTATTGCGATGTTATTGTCTATGATTTTGTGTATATATATATATATATATATATATATATATATATATATATATATATATATATATATATATATATATATATATATATATATATATATATATATATATATATATATATAGTTGGTATTTTTTTAAGATTTTGTTACGTTTATTTGCTTATTCTAGGGTTTTGGTTTTGTTCGCCATTGACCTTGATTCAATATTGTTTTTTTTTTGTCAGATGGATTCGCAATGTTGTTGTTACTGCAACCTTTATTAAATTTATATAATAAGTAATATTAATTAATTAATTAATTGTATTTAATTGTGAAGCATTATATTTGAGCAAAAATAAAGATGGATTCACAATATTGCTTTTTCTTGCTTGTATAAAAATCTGGAGAGTAGAAGAAGCCCAAACCAAGTTAAGAAGAAGCCCAAACCAACTAGAGAAGAAGCCCAAACCAAGTATTTTCAGAAGCCTGGTGCTTAGCGGATTAGCGAAGAAGAAGCCCAAACCAAGTAAAGAATAGGAAGCATCCAGTAGTGCTTGAACTGGAGAGCAGAAAGCTGGACGTTAGGGGTCGCCAATAGTCTAATAAGTCCAGTCGCCAATACTTGGCACAAAAATTTCACCCGCCTTTCCAAACACATTTTTCGTTTCGGCAATTAAATATAGTATAAAAATATTAGCTAAGGAAGATTTATGTAGCCAATAATACTATAGGACCAAGACTTGTTAACGGCGGGGCAAGTTGTAGCTAACAAAAATATATGCTAAGGAAAGTACTGGCGACACAGGGGGTAGCTAACAAGTAGTGTATTAGCTGCAAGGAACATATATTAGCGACAGTGCTGTAGCTAAGGATCCGTTGCCAGCTACAGAGTTGTAGCCAACACTTTCCCGACGTAGCTAACATAGTGTTTTCCCGTAGTGTACCAATTTTATTATATCAATATACTATATTTAATTTTAGAGTTAATACATTATATTTTAATTCCAATACATGTTACTACTGCTTAATCATATATCATTTTTATTCTCGACATATTATTTTTAATTCTCATATATGTATTTTAGTTGTACTATATTATATTATGTTTTAATATATTAAGTAGAAGATGAGTACTAAAAATGCTAATCGTATAACATATTATATGGATGCGCTGCATAATTTAAATTTAAATGTACATTATTTTCATGAAAATTAAACTTAAATATAATATCAAAACTAAAGACGTGTCTTAAATATAATTTGATACATGAATATGATCATTTACTTTTGAGGCACAAAATTTTAACCTATTCAATGCACCATGGAATATTTGTCTTTCCCAAAAAATGAAGTAAATAGAATTTGCACTGTTTTTTCTTCTTAAACTACTCAACATCCGGTTGTATTTCATGTTTCCAAAAATATCCTTTTAGGATTGTAGGGCTAAGATTACATCTATCAAAAAGTTAATTGAAAACTTTGGTGTATGGAAGAATTTCAATTATGATAATACCAGTATATTATTTTATAGTTTACAAATTCCTAAATAAATGATAGGAGAAATAAATAATCTAAGAAGGACCTTTCTGAAAGGGGGGTAAAATAGAAGGGGAGTAAATAAACACGCTTCAATTTTTGTATTGGAACAAATAAAATGTATTTAGTATTGATATTTATTGTGTTTGTACAAAATTATCCCGAGAACCTTCTCTATGGAAAACCCCAATTTCTCCAAATGAAATGGAATGTCTATGTCAAGCATTACCTGTAACCACTCTCTCTGCAATAAATACGATATGAAGAAATTCAGTGTGATTTTCATAGTTTTTTTAGATTATTATTAAACTAATTTATTGCAATTATTGATAATCTTTATAATGTGCACCAAAGGATATTTCCTGATTCTCTTGTGATAAAATTGTGCATAATTAAATCCTTTACCAATTTTGAAGGGTATCAATCCAAATGCCGCGTTAATGGAGTCGAGAAGGAACGGACGGCGTCCGGTATTTCGTGATTCTCGTGATACTTTTTCATATTGATATGTTAATTATTAAAATTAATATTTTTTAATATATCTATTTTTATGTATTTATGTAATAAATAAATTAGTGTGTATGGACACTACTAGAAAACAGTTTTTCAGCGGCGGGACAATATTATCACCGGCGGTACCGCCACTGAAAATAGTTTCAGCGGCAGTACCGTCCTTGAAAAACACAACCCCCACTGAAAATACATTTTCACCGGCGGTACCGTCGCTGAAAATAAATACCCCCACTGAACAATTTTGTTTACCGGCGGTACCGCCACTGAAAGTTTGTTTTTACCGGCGGTACCGCCGCTGAAAGTCCCTTGAAAGCAAAAAAAAAGCAAAAAACAGCCCGCCAGTTTTATACCCCCGCCAGAACCCTAATTTCCCCTCTTTCCTCATTCATTCCCACCCTCTCTCTCTCTCGTCCCCCTTTCCTCATTCATCCCCTCCTCGCCTCTCTACTCTCCGTCGTCTCTGCTCCAGCGCTGACCTCTCTCGACGCGAAGCTTGAATATTTGAAATCTCTGTCTACTGCTCCGCCTCTCTACTCTCCGTCTACTGCTCCGCCGCGAAGCTTGAATATTTGAAATCTCTCTCGACGCTGACCTCTCTCTCTTTCTCTCGCTCTCTCGCTGCAGCGCTTCTCTCTCTCTCTCTCTCTCTCTCTCTCTCTCTCTCTCTCTCTCTCTCTCTCTCTCTCTCTCTCGCTCTCTCTCTCTCTCTCTCTCTCTCTCTCTCTCTCTCATTCGTTTAGGATTTTTTTGTGCTGAAATTAGTTTTTTTTGCTGAAATTAGGGTTTTTTTTTTTTGCTGAAATTAGTGTTATTTTGTTCAAATTAGGGTTTTTTTTCTCCTAATTTGCTGAAATTAGTTTTTTTCTGCAATTTCGATTAATTTCAGTAAATTATGGTTAATTTCAGTCAAACTATGGTTAATTTCAGCAAATTAGGGTTAATAATTGAGTCTATAATTAGGTATTGAGGTAGTTCGAGTTCCATTTGTTTTAATTTTGGACTAAATTGGTTTTGCCAGACAATTAAGCACTCTAATACTCATTTGACTTCTGTTCCCAATTTAATTTGGGAATTTATTGGCTTGTTTGTGAATAAATTGAACAATTCAGGAGAAATTAAGGATAATTGGTACCTTAATTTGACATTATTTTTTTCTTTACAGGAAACGGTCAGGAAATTCGAGGCGAACAGAGAAAAGGCTGGCTCGGAAGGCAATTCTGAAATAAATGATGTCCTTGCTTCTCAGGTAAATTTATTTATTCATTCATATCACATTTACGATTCAATTAATTTCTACTTGCAGTTCTTTAACTAAATTATTCCATTATATACTTTAAAAAGGTTCGGCGTTTGGCCATGGAAGTACGCCATATGGCATCAGCACGATCCGTAACTGTTCTCAATGGAGGCTCCAGTCAAACAGGTACCCCTTTATTTTTTTCAACCACATTTCTTAAATTAAAACCTTATTTACTTAATTCATTTATCATTCTGTACCTGTCCCTAGAAGTAACTGCTCTGATTATACTGGCTGCGACTTTGGGAGCACTCGGTTATGGTTACATGTGGTGGAAAGTACGACTCATTTTTCTTTAGTTTCTTTTTGTTTTCTTTTTTTACTCTGTTTCTCTCTCTAACTTTGTAACTTTCTCTCTCTAGGGGCTATCATTTTCTGATTTGATGTACGTGACGAAGCATAACATGTCCAATGCGGTCTCGGGCATGACAAAGCATCTCGAACAAGTTTCTTCTGCCTTAGCTGTAAATCATTTTTGCATTTTTACATTTTTTATTTTTATTCGTGTTAAATTATTGAGTTATTTAATTATTTACTTTTTTTTATCAGGCTGCAATTTAGTGAAATTTCAGTCAAATTATTAGGGTTGGTATTCAAAAATGACAATTTTGCAATTTAGTCCCTCTAAATTATGAAATTTGTAAAAAAAGAAACATTTATATTTTTTTAGGATGCAAAATCAAGGTATTACTGCCGCTGAAATTTGGGGCCCACAGTTAATAGAATCAAGGTATTAACTACTCGCAATTAAACCTAATTTGGCAATTAACCTAAATTTAACTTGTGTTTTTTTTCAGGGACTAAAGTGGAAAATTTAATTGTAATAAATTTCTATTTATTTATTGTAATAAATTAATTAACTTGTGTTTAAAACATTTGTATGATTTAGAAAAATTTATTGTTGATTATGTATGATTTAGATAGTATTATTGTGGATTATGTAATTTATTATTGTTTATGAAATTTTTTTATTATTGTGGATTATATTTGTGTTATTACGATTTAGGTTATGATGATTTATGATTATTGTGGATTATATTCGTATTATTGTGGATTATATTTGTGTTATTGTGTCAATTTGTGTGATTGTGTTTTGATTATGTTTTATGATTATTCTAAATTCATCAAATATTTTTAATTTAATTTTAGAAAATTTATGGAATAATTGAAAAAAAAAATAGTTTTAGTGGGGGTACCGCCGGTGTAGGAAAAAACCGCCGGTGAAAGTCTTCTAAAAATACTGCCGGTGAAAGTATGAAAGCGCCGGTGAAAATAAATAAACCGCCGCTAAAAATACCGCCGGTGAAAATATTATCCTAATTCACTTTTTCAGTGGCGGGAATTTTATGTAGGGGTGTCTTATCCAAACAAGTATTTGAGAGTGTGTATGTGCATCTATAAATACAATCCATCTCATATGTTTTTTGAAAGAAAAAAAAAATATTCAAAAAATAGAGAGAAAAATAAAATAAGGAGTATAGAAAACAATCACACTCTTATCTCAAATATTGTATCTATTCAATATAGTTTGTGTAACTTTTGATTTTGTTTATCAAAACCCTCTAAAATTTATATCCTCTCGGTCCGTGTTCCTTGCTTTTGTCAGTATTTGTTTATTTGCTTTTGCTAAGCATCGTCCAAATCCAAACCAACAAATAAATCCAATCCACAATACAATTCCATCTTATTTCAATTTTTAGGAATCTCCTCACATTAAACCACGTAAGCTGCTCCTCTCAAAAAAAGATTTGATTTTTTGTGCTTTGCTTCATACATATTATGTGTTCCTTAGGATAGATGATAAGAGGAAAATAAAGCACCTTTTTGATATCTAATTTGAGAATTTTAGTCCTTTTGAATCACAACTTTATATATACAATTGTTCATATTTGAGATAACAAGAATATTTCTTCACTAAGTTGTTTTATTGATTAATTACAGGTTTTAGGGGGGAATTCTAGGCAATCCAAGAGTGTAGTTTCCTTCGTCTCCTCACGCCGTTAAAATCGATATATCATACCGACCAATTCGGTACACGTGTGAAGGAGAAGGCAAATAATCATCAACATAAGAGATTGCACCAAACTCTACTCGAAAACCACTCACACAATTGCCACTCTACAGCCCCACCTACCTCACCTACCACCCCCAACTACCCTCAATCCTCTCACCCATCTCTCGGCCAATGCGAAAGCCCCAATGACACTATAAATAAGACCCTCTCCCGCTCTTCGGAGCACTTTCACGCCCTCTCTCTCTCTCTCTCTCTCTCTCTCTCTCTCTCTCTCTCTCTCTCTCTCTCTCTCTCCAAGAAACTTTCAAGAACACGCAAGAATTACAAAATCGAACGATAATTCTCTAAGATCGATCACCGAATAGAAGCTCACTTCATTCGGTGAATTGGTCTACACTTCGACGAAGATCGAGTTGTGGGATTTTGGTTGGAGCTTTCTTCATCCGAATCCGCGCAAGCAAGGAGTCGACCTTACTCTAATTTGATTGGAAGCTTCCTTCCAATTGATCCCTTGCAAATCTCGAGTCCACTCAACCGGTACAGAGCTCACTTCGATTGGCGAGTGGATTGGTACGAAAGGATCGGGTTGTGCGAGGTGTCTAGCTCACTAAGCATCTCAAAGCAATGAGGAAGGCATCCAAGACGAAACTCGAAGCTCACTTCATCTCTCTAGGTGTTTTCTTTCCTTTCTTGTAATTCTTGTAGTTTTAATTGAATTGGATTTGTGTAAAGAATTCGTGGTTTAAAGAATCTTTTTCTTTGCTCTAAATCTTTGTTTCTTGACTCGATCTTTTGTTCTCTTTTTGTTCTTTGGTTGCTCTCTTTTTAATTGCACTTTGGTCCTTAATTAAGACATTAAACAATCTCTGATCAAATCTTAATTCAAATCATCAAATAAAACAATAAACCTGAAATCCAGTAAATATTCCGTTATAACGGAAACCAGTTGCGTTACAACGGACTAGACGGTTTGTACCTCAATTTCAGTTGGTTAGAACTCCGTTGTAACGTACATATAGTTCCGTTGTAACGGACTAGTCAGAATTTCTACTCAAAAGGATCAATACAAGTACGTTGTAACGGACATCGCGGTCCGTTGTAACGGATTAACCAATCCGTTGCAACGCAACAACTGTTCGTTATAACGGACAAGTATAGTGCGTTATAACGGAGTTTCATCCGTTGTAATGGACGTTCATCTCACACTTAGCGCCAGTAATTTCACTCAAGTCCGTTGTAACGGACCTAACTTCCGTTGTAACGGATTATATTCTGAAAATCTTTCTTGTTAACTCTTGCTTGTTTTGATTAAATCTTTGACGCACTTACTCCTCGTGGAACGAACTTGCATATTTTCCACTATACAACTATATTTTCCAAACTTGTTGATTGAGTCGGGTTTTCGAATACAACGATAATTTTACACACCAAAAACCCGTTCATCAAATGGCGCCGCTGCCGGAGAGTAGTGTTTAAGTCAAATTTTGAATCAAACTTGCAATCTCAAGTGATATTTCTAATAGAGTTCATACATTTGAACTTGATATTTCACTAATTTCGAAAAATTTTTATTCTTGCAAGGTACACGGAGTAGGGCAAGATGAATCAAGAAAGGCCAAGAACTTTTGGAGAATTGCTAACTCAAGAACAACCTCCAAGAAGATATCCAAAACACATAACGCTTAAAGAAATGATCAATCAAGATATCGACGAATGGGAAGAAAGAAAAGAAGAACGAAGGCTCGGTTTGCTCTCATGTTACACCTCAAATTAATACGATGAATCACACACCGAGACCCTTTATCAAGATCCCATCTACGAAGCTCGTCAATACGAAAACGAATCCCCATGGGGTTATGAGACACAATCCTATACCGAAACCACCAATAACTACTCAAAACCCATATACGAACCTTCTCAAAATGAAATATCGTCGAAATCGGGACAACATGGCCGAAACTGTCAGGTCATGGGCTCTGTACTCGCGATGAAGATGAGAACTTGTCGAATTCATCTAGCTGCGAGACGAAATCCTAGCCCGTGGGAAGAAAGGCCGGCGAAATGAGAATGGGACGCTCTATGTGTCCTGATCCGGTCGTCAAGCTCTACACTACGCACTGGCGAGGGAGATGAGAACAAATTTAGATGCCGTTCTTCACTAGCCATGGAAGGAGACAGGACTGAAAGGAGAGTTTAATGAGAATAATTAATCATATTTTTAGGGTTTAAAATCAAGCAAAATAATATTAAATAAACATAAAAACATGCTATAATCTTTATATTCATTAATTCTTGAGGAAAATACTTTAATGATGAATTTATGTTTATTTCAGGTAAAAAAGACCAAATCTCTACAAACCAACCCCATGGCTGAATTCCTCTCGTCGAGACGAGCGATTTCGATATAAAGATCGTATCATTTGGTGGAAGGACGAGAAAGTTGCAAAGGTTTTAATGAAACGGGTCACAATTCCTATTCAAAACGACCCACTACACGAAGGGCTACAAAGAAATCAGTGCACCAGATCCTGACGACCCATACCCCTGACCCATTGCACCAAAGACCATATATGGTCAAAGACTGACTCGTTCCACCAATGCACGTGTAATCATCAGTTTAAAGTCTCTCTGATTGACTGTGGCGGTGACATGATGCAACCAACGGTGAAGAATTAAATCATCTGTCTATTTCTCTTGACTACACGATCGTACACAAACACGGAGACAGAGAGAATCCTGATGTACTATTTGAACTGAAATTCTTGGCTCCAAACTGCCTCTTTACCCCTCCATTTATTGCTAACCGGACGATCAGTTATCCAATTAGTATAGGGAAATGAATAGAGGATCTCCCCTGCAATTACTCCTGTGCAAACAACTGGAGAGGAATTCATCTTCTCCAAATAAGCTTCGACCCGCGGGATAAATGGATTCTAGCTCGATTCAACGCCAGATTTCGATCGTACAAACACCAAACAACCTCCTAACAGCATCGTGTGGATCCTGCACCCCTGTGTCCTCTCAATTTCGAGCTAGAACTGGAAAATTTGAGTAAATCTCGGCTATAAAATCCCTGCCATGGCCAGTTGCAAAGGCATCCCATTCTGAGCGGCCTTTTGGCCCTCTCTCTTCTTCCTCACCTTCGTACCCACTCTCTGATCATCACTCTACATCCAATTCCATTGATTCGAGCCAAAGCTTCGAGCTTTCTCAGTTTTGGTCTCGGGTCAGAAACCTCCACCGCCATTAACGACCATAGGAGCTCTCCATCTTCATCTCCAACCTCCATCTCCAGATTTGGGTACTCTCCTTCCATTTAGGACATTTTTGATATTTTCTTAGTTTTGAATCTGGTAGTTAATGCCTGTTTAAGTTTAGATCTTGTTTGAATCTCAATCCCCCCCGCCCCCCCCCCCCCCCCCCCCCCCCCCCCCCCCCCCCCCCCCCCCTCTTTCTTGTTATTTGTTTGTTTGTTTGAAGATTGTGATTGAATTAAGAAATAGACGTTTTGAATCTGCTTATTCTCTGATCAGTTTTATTAATTAGATTAAAAATACTTTTAGATCTGATAAAAACCCAAAACAATATGTTTCTGAATCTAGATCATGCCTAGTTTATGTACCAATTTATTGCATCTCATTTCCTTTAGTTTTCTAATTGTTATGTATTTTTGAAGTTGAGTCTCTGAATTTTTGACTTTCTGTTAGATGATGTTTAGAAATTATATTAAAAATACTTTTGCATATCTTTAAATCTCTTAAAAATACTTTTCTGAATCTTGATGATATCTAGTTTGTGTAGAATTTTAGTTCATATCATTTCATCCATTTTCCGATTTGTTATTGATTTTTAAATTCTAAGATCTGAATTCCTGAATGCCGGTTTAGAAATTAATTAAAAAATAGTTTTAGATCGCGAACAAATCCATAAAATTATATTTTAGTTACATTAGATAATGTAGATCATCTATTTTAAGTTTGGTAATTTTTGCATTTATTTTCCTATTTTTTTGGATCTAATTTTTCCCTCTCTGACTTTACTGTCTTGCCTTCTCTTTTATTTTTAGTTAATTCATTCTTGCATATAATAATCTATAAAAATTATGATAACTTTTTTGTTAGATTTATGATCTGCGATAAAAATTCAATTAATGTGGAGTTGTAACTTGAGCTATAAAAATTGTTGAACTTAAACTTGTTCTATGATTCAGAATTGTGTGTATTGCTTGTTTGAAGAATTTTAAATATTGATTGGCTTTATTAAAGGATCTGAAATTTTGAATATATATAGTTTTGTGTACTGTTGATATTCTTGTGTGAAAATTAAGAGAATTTTTGGGACTATAAAAGTTGTGTTTGAACAATAAACTCTAGAATTACCGTAATCTCCCTGTGGATCGATACCATTTTCTTGTCATTGACCTAAGTTTAAGAAAAATAATTATTTGTTCAATTACTCAATTTAAGACATTAAAACGACACTTAAAATTCGAGTTTTCAGAGAGAGAGAGAGAGAGAGAGAGAGAGAGATGTGATTCTTTTGTACTCCATCTCTATCTGATCGAAGGCACACACATTATTAATATATATAATTTTAGGGAAATCATTGCATTTATAGAAAACCACATCATCAAAAGATCCAAAATACTTATTTTTTTTATTTGAACATGGTCTGTATAAACCAAGTAATTTAAAAGTGACATGAACCTTGGTCCATCGTGGACCAAGTTCATTCATATTTTTGTCTCAATTAAATAAGGAAAATTTTCAAAAAATACCTTAAATATTTGGATATTGTAAAAAATCTAAAATTCACATATGTAATAATTGAAAAAAAAATATTATTTTTTATTAATTTAAAAAAATCCTAATTTTTTTGCAGCATATAGTAATTAAAAAACAATACTTATTATATGTTATATTTATATAATTTTAATATTTCATAAATTATATATATTTGACTGTATATTTTTTCCTAAAATATTTACACAAAATAATAATAAGATGAACAACAATATTAAAAGAACACCTTGCAAATATTTAAAAAATAAAAAATCATGAAACTATTATAAAATAAAAGATGAACGAAAATAAAAAAAAACTTGATGTTTAAATATATATTCTTCCATAAATATATTTTCAGTACGTTTATTTATTATTGTTTATTTTATTATTATCTGATGTTAGATTTTCATAAGTATATAAACACAATACGTAATTATTCCATTTTTTTTAAATCACTACTTGTTAAGAAATGTTTATGAATTTTCTTAAAATTAATAAGAAAAAAAATTAATCATTACATATGAAAATTGAAGGATATTTTGATCAAAAAAAATTTAATGTCATCCATAGGGGTTATTTGGAAATAAAAGTTTGCTAGAGGTGCTTTTTGGAGTTTAAAAAAAAAAGATAGGGATTTTTGTTTGCAAAGTCAGGGAGTTAAAAATACACCAAAACACAGATGTGTGAACAATCAGACAAAAAAAACGTAGAATCCAATTAAACATTAAGAAAAATTAAATTATGACAAATTCGAAAATTCCCGGGAAAAAAACTAAGTATACACAAGTAAGTTATGTACCTTAACGTTGTCTTTTTAAAAGGAATTTTATACTTATCTCTCATATTATGAAAGGACTTTTTATGTGTTTTTTTTTTCTCATTGTAGGTGGAAGGTTATAAAATGAGCATTAAACTAGTAAGGTATAATTTCATACTGAAATTTTTTATTCTTGAAAAATACATGCATGCATGCCCTGTCCAGGATGCAAAAAGGGTGTTCGATGAAATTATTTTCTGATTTTGATTAAATTAATTAAAATCTGAAATTAATTCTTTGAAAACATACACATAATTTTTTTAATTATTAACTAATTAATTAAATTTCTGAATTTTAGGTTGCTCTTCCTATGCATATTACTTGCTCGATCAAATGTCTAGGCGAATTTTTCGAGCACCGAAATGAATATCGGTATCGCAGAGTTCGACCAGTTCCTATGAAGGTAACTTTTTTCTTCTTTTTTTTATTATTAACTAATTAATTAAATTTCTGACTTTTAGCTTGCTCTTCCTGTGCATATTACTTGCTCGATCAAATGCCTAGGCGAATCTTTCGAACACCGAAATGAATATCGATATCGCAGATTTCGACCGGTTACTATGAAGGTAATTTTTTTCTTCTTTCTTTAACTATTAACTAATTAATTAAATTTCTCATTTTTAGGCCGCTCTTCCTATCCATATTACTTGCTCGATCAAATGCCCAGGAGAATTTTTCGAACACCGAAATGTACAATATCAGTATAGCAGAGTTCAACCAGTTCCTATCAAGGTAAATTTTTTCTTCTTTTTTTATTATTAATTAATTAATTAAATTTCTGATTTTTAGGTTTTAAAATGTTGATAGAATCGGTAAGAAAAGAAAAAAGTGTTAAGTCTTTCATCTCGGGCGAAATCTGGACGAAATTGCTCCGTACTCTTTGCACATTAGTTGCCCGATGAAATGCCTCCGCGAATCTTTCAAGTGCCGAAACGAATACTGATATCGCAGGATCCGACTAGATGATATGAAGGTAACTTTTTCTTTCTATTTCCCTTGCCTTCTTGCAAAATTAATTTCTTATTTTGAATTATTATGATTAGAAGGTTCACTTTGTGGTACCGGTACCGACAGGTATGGAGTCGGGCGAATCACATGCTGCTGATGCACAAGCACAAGGACAGCCTATTCGGCCCACACAACTGTTTGTGGCTTCTTCATTTTTTACCATTTTTTTTATGAAGTACCGGTTCCGATTTCATCGTGATGAGAACGAAAGCTCTTGAAGTTTTTGCCGAGAAGACGTCCCAAACGAAGTTGTCGAGACATTCACCCCTTTTATAAAGGTGTTTTTTTTTTCTTTTTCCTAAAGTCGTGAACCCTAATATTTATTCATTTTTTATGTTTCTTTTAGGCGTTAATAGTCGGTTCTGCGAAAATTGCGGTTCCGATTTCAGCTTTTAATGAGAACAAAAGCTCCTGAGTTTTTTGGCGAGAAGACGACGTGAACGAAGTTGTCGAGGCATTTATCCCTTTTATAAAGGTGATTTTTTCTTCTGAACAATATATTAATTAACAATAGTATATATTTATTCGGCAATTTATATAGTTAACCTACGGCATTATATATTATATATGTATACAACTATTTATTCTCTTTGTATGAGAGCAGAAAATGTGACAAATAAACTAATCAATCCTTATTTATTTCAATTTCAGGAATTGGGTAATTAATCAGCTATGGGAGCTATTTTTTGTGTCGAGATCTCGGAGTACTCAACTGGGTAGAGGAGCTATTTCGGATGCCGAGATCCTTGAAGTCATATTTTTTTTATTTCTTAGTTAGTTTATGATTCATCATCATGCATCATTCATTATCATGCATCATCCTCATCAACATTCATCATCCTCATCATCATCATCATCATTCATCCTCATTTATCATCATCATTATTTCAAAAACACGAAATGAAAACGAAAGCATTAACTCAAGACATTGATCCGAATCATGGCATTGTTTAACAAAAAAAATGAAACTCATTGTATATATGTGTGAAAAAAAGGGACAATACAAAACGAGGATATGAATCACGACTATTTTTAGCAAAAAAAAAATGAGGCTCAATGTATGTATGTCTCTATGATTTGTGTAAAAAGAAATTCAGGACAATATAAAACATTGATCCAAATCGTGATGTGTAAAAAAAATGACCCATTGTACGTATGTATGATTTGAAACATGAAATAAAAACGAAAGCATTGACCCGAAACATTGATCCAAATCATGGCATTGTTTAACAAAAAGAATGAGACGCATTGTATGTATGTATGTGTGGAAAAAAACAGTGTGTGATGAGTGGTTTCTTCATCAATGAAAATTTCCTATTAAAACACATATTTAGCATTTGAAAATTAAATTAACATTGATGCTTGCGAAAAGTTCTGAATATTCGCATGAATCAACTCATACAATCATGTTTTAGTGTTGTAAATATTAATCATGATACAAATTGTACTTTGTGTTTGATGTATGCAATGAAAAAAAATCTCTTTGTATTATTTGTAGCATACCTAGAAATTCACTAATGTCCAAAAATCTATTTACATTTTCATGATAATACAAATTGTGGTTTTCTATTTTACAGTACAAAGAAAAGTAGTGTTGTATCGCCGATGATGTATAACAAAATATACATCGATCACAATGTGAGAAATATCTTGATTCTTGAGGAAAACCGGATATTGAACAATCAAAATATTTACGTTTTATGATCTAAAAATATCCATATGTACAGAGGCAATCAATTACAAAACATAATACACAAGCATGAATATAACTGTCAAATATGATTATCATTGACAATATATCCTCTCCTAGTTGCATAGTATGTGAAGTTTGCAAATACTACATCTTGACGAATTGAATAAAATATAGAGGAAATAATGCTTCTAATATCCACTTTTTGGTTCAAAAAAATGTACAAAGAATTATTTACATATTCATGATTTTGTAAACTGTAATTAATTCAAAGCAAAAGATTACCAATATGATACCAGTGCTCTCTGTATGAATGAAAATATCATGTTTCGTACAAAAAGATCAACGATTTATCACGACTCACATGGGTTTTGGTTATTTTGTTTATGAGTTTAAATGTACTCTTTGTCCATAAGAAAAATAATCAATACGAAACCAATGTTTTCTTTGTCTAGGGAAATAGCAATCATGGCACATGCCAGCTATTTAAAATTTGAAAACGTGTAATATTTACGTGGATGAACTCATAAAATTCTATTTTTATATGGCAAATACTAATCATGGGACTTATTGTGCTTCGTGCTTGGTTCATGTGTTCAAAAAAAAATATATTCTCTTACATCGCCTTTAATATGTAAAGAAATTAATAAATATCAAAGATGTGTTTGCATGTAGATAACAATATAAGCTGCGGCTTTTTGTCCACAAGAAAAAACATTTTACAAAAGATAATATTTAATCGTTTCCACCATAAGTTTAAATCTGCTATTTTGTTCGCAAGGAAAACAAGAAGTTCGTAGGCAGTGCTTTCTTAATCAATGGAAATCTTTTATCATCAAACATGCTTGGTATTTGAGATTTGAATGTTTTAAATGTTTGTGCGAACAAATTCATGAAATTATATTTTGATATCGAAAAATTAATCATGGCATTAATTGTATTTTGTGTTTTGTGCATGTGATGAACAAATTGTATTATCTTCCATTGTTTTTGTTATGTAAAGAAATTAATAAATGCGCGAAGATGTAGTTGCATAGTAATGAGAATACATGATGCAGTTTTTGTTCTTTAATGTAGTAGACCTAGAGGGAGATGAATAGGAAGTCCTAAGGTCCAATTTTCGCGGTAATGGAGTACAATTACAATTTGGGCGAAAGCGTAAATAAATTAGAGAAAAAAATACAATACCAAAACAAATAACACAAGATATTTGTTTACGGAATTCGGTAGATGGTTGTTATGTAGCTTTAACTCAGCGGCTACTTGCTCGATCGACCGACTCGATTGATTGCAAGTACATACGTCTACGGGGTTGCTTTGCGCCTTTTCGAATTTCGATTGAATACCCAAATTAAACAATTACAAGGTTTATCTAGATCGATTTACACGTTTCAATCGATCTATGGCGGGCTTTACAACTCTTGTTCTAGCCTATTACATTGTATCTAAATACGAACTAAAACGTGATCGGTCACGCAAGTTGGGAATCATATTTGATGGATTCGAAAGTGGATCTAATAATCCCTAATATTGTTTGGAAAGATAAGCTCAAGATTTTTGGCTAGTTTTCTTTCTTTTAGTTTGCTTTTTTAAAGTGTGGAAGAGTTTTAGAGAGAAACCTAAGAGGGGAGCTATTTATAGAACACATAGTCCCATCACAAACTTAAGTTTGTGCGTCATGACGCAAGGTATTGGTGCATCATGACGCACGGCTTTGGTGTGTACCGTTACGTTGAATATATTCAAAACTAGTGTGTACCGTCATGACGCAAGCTTTGGTGCGTCATGACGGAAGCCTGTGTACTGGATGGTTCATTAGAACCCTTGAATGGTTCGTTGTAATGAACCTCCTCCGGTGACATTTCTCAAGTGGTTCGTCATGACGCTTGATGAGTCCTTGATGACGGACAGTAGAAGGATTCTTTTTATGAGTTGTGCTTGCGTCATGATGGACAAAACTCCGTGATGACGGACAGTACAAGGATTCTTTTTATGAGTTGTGCTTGCGTCATGACGCATGGTTTTGTCCGTCATGACGCTACACAACTCAAGATACATTTTTCCTTAGGTGCGTCTTGATGCTTGATATCTTGCGTCATGACACACTGTAAGATAAAACTAGGTATGACCTGTAGGTGCGTCATGACGCATGATATTGTGCGTCATGATGCACCACGACTTAGGCCAGGTATACTTTAGTTTTTATTGTTTTGAATATTGCCAACTTATTTTCTTGAGTTTAATTATTCCAAAGACAAGTTCAGGAATACATATTGGTTATTTGAGGTGATGATTTGATATCCCAACTTGCGGAATTTTCGACTTGATCTTCGATGTCTTGATTCTTTATCGCTCTTGATTGTTCTTGTGCGTCTTGCTTCTTATTTTGATTCTTTTGTGGGCTACGTCTTTTATCTCTACAAATGTCACTTACGCAAATTGATTAGTAGTATCGACAATATTTTGAGATGATCAAATCCTAGGAAATTTGAACCAACAATTTTTGGTGTTTGCAGTACAAAATGAAGTAATGTTTCATCACCGATGATTCTGTTACAGTTTATGTGTACAAAATAAATAAAACACAAAGTAAACAAATGCGGAAAGCCTTATTTCTTTTCTCGCAACAACACAAATTGCCATAGCTTATTTCTTGCTGGAAAAAAAATCATTGTGTGTTGTCGGTGATGTATACACAAATATATATATATTGTAATGTGAGAAATATCTCAATTGTTCAAGAAATCCGGATTTTGAACAATTAAGATATTTTCATTTTTACAATGTCAAAGGATCCATATATACTGAGGTAATTGTAAAACGAATATAACTCATGTAATTTCATTGCCTTTGTTGTTTACGAAATAAGTGAATGTCTCAAAAAATGATCATGATCATGATCGTCATCGTTATCAACCTCGGTATCACCACCATCATCCTCATCATCATCATCATCATCATCATCATCATCATCATCATCATTGTTCTTCCGATATTGATAATCTTTTAATAATTGAATTGATTAACACTTCATATTATTGTAATTCCTAAATTCTATCTTATGTGATATTATTTATTTTTTGGATTGTGAAATATTCATATTTTCTATACTTATATTCTTATGTGTTGTGTTGAATGTTATATTACTATATGTTATGTGCAATACGTTCATATTTCGTCAATATCATGCCCGCATCCAACATACACCGTATATTCATTTAAAGTTTAAAAAACTATACCGACTTGCGACACTAGCTCCACCAAAACTGAAAAAATTAAACACCACTAAAACCAACCCCAAAATTCCAACATTAATTTCCAAAAAAAATAACCAGTTATAAAATCGAAAACACCCGCACACTCGCGCGGCGGTAAAAGCTGGTTTCATATAAAACCAACCCCAAAATTCCAACATTAATTTCCTGAAACTAATAATTTTGGGTGGCGCTATTGCAAGAGCCAACATGGTTAAATTGAGAGTGATTTCAATTTTGTTTTATCAAATGACTATTATACCCATGTTAATGATGAATTGATGATTGATATTTCTTACATTTATTTATTAGTTTATCAATTTTCATAAATCATGCAAATAAAATCTTTTATATATAAAAAATATTTTTATTCTTAATTTTTTCATCGTAAAAAAATAATTAAATTATAACATATCATATATATTTGAATATGAAAATTAATATATTGGTTAGATTTGATTTTTTCATAATATTAAGAAAAATATTTTTGTATTATTCATGGAAGATATAAATAATAGTATTTAAGTATAATAAATATCGATCATCATAAATATGGATATAGTGATCATTTAATTAAATAATAGTATTTAAGTATAATAAATATCGATCATCATAAATATGGATATAGTGATCATTTGATTAAAATAAATTAAAATCGCTCTCAATTTAATCATGTTAGCTCTTGCAATAACGTCATCCAAATTTTTTTGTTAATGTACAAAACTGTGACGGCAAACATGCCCTAAACAGGATACAAAAGAAAAAGAGCATGGCTCTTCCGATATGGAAGGGCCCGTCCCGTGCCACGAGGAGCAAGAGAAAAAAATCCATCGAGAGGGTTGAGATGGAAATGTGTTTATTAATTCATTGCTGTTATTTCATGGAAAAGGTGCCTCTAGATATCTCAGGATAATGGCCTAAGCACGCCGCTACGTGCTTTTACTCCATGATGTTATGCTCTCTCTCTCTCTCACCCATATTATCCATCCATTTAATTAAGATGAGTCTACTAATTGTTAGCCTAACCTAGAGAGCTAGCTATCGTGGATTCTCACATGGCAATCGCAAATATGATTCGCTAAAATGATTCATTTGGTTTTTGATTACTTAGTATTACCCGATTACTGCATACACTAGGTTTTCTATTTAGGCTAAGTTGACCTTTTTAATCTGTAAATATATTTTTCTTTGGTTGGGATAAAAAAAATTTTTATGGCTTTCCAATGCTATTAATCTATTAACTTTTGGGAAATTATACCATGCCCCCCAAACCCATCACAACACCCCACGATCCCAATACCATTTGTTTTTTTTGGGTTGGGTGTTAATCCCCAACTCCAATTTGAACCCTACTCTCTTTCCAAATTAATTAATGCTTCGAATTAACAGTTAATTGTGAGTAAATTAACATCTCATATTAGTACCTAATAATTCATTAATTCAATTAACAGTTAATTCATTAATTGTTAATCGAGTAGGTAATATTTGGGAGATGGATAAAATATCAAGAATTGGTGATGGTTTGGGGTACAGTAAATGGCCTCTTAACTTTTTGAGCTAGCGTAATCTCTCTCTCAACTTTTTGGGCTAGCGTAATCTCTCTCTCTTGTGATGTTGGCACGGACCAGAATTCAAACGGACTATTTGGATGTACAGTAGAAATAACCATTCATTCGGTGCACAAACGTGGAGGTCCCATAAAAGTATATGCATCGATCACACACATATATATATAGTCACGTTACTTTTCCGTAAGCAAACACAGAGTTAACCTCTTCATAACTGGCTTTCTATATTTGAATCCAACATATATTAGTCTGACATGACCTTTCTATCTTTTTATTCAAGCCAATCACAAACTGGCCACATGTACACGTACTCTCTCTCTCTCTCTCTCTCTCTCTCTCTCTCGCGCGCGCGCATCAGCGACTCCATGGTAAAATCAAGTGAGGCCATACAGGACATATTTGATTCGAGGGATTTTGGTGGAGATTATTTTAAAATACGAGATCAGCTCAAAAAAATTTGTTAGATTTTTAAATATATTGTATTCTGTACTCATTAATATAAATTAATATTATATAATATCATATAATTTAATACAATACAATACAATATAAAATAATATAAAAAAATATAAAATAATATAATATCATATCATAACATAACATATAAAACAATATAATAAAATATAATATATATAATATAATATAAAACGATACAATACAATACCATATAATATAATATAACATAACGTAATATAACATAACATAATATAATACAAAACAATACAATACAATATAATGTAATGTAATGTAATATAATATAATATAATATAAGTTAATATAATATAATATCATATCATATCATATCATATAAATAATATAATATAATATAATATAAAACAATGTAATATAATATAATATAATATAATATTGTATAATATAATATAATATAATATAAATTAATTTAGGAAATTGGTCACAAAAAATACCTAACTGTTTTGGATAATGTATAAAACTCCCTATCTACTCGGAAACTCCATCAAAGCCCCATCTACCAAATTTTTATTTTCAAATATCCCTCTATAGGGAAAACTAACCATTAATGGTGTTAAACTTTTTGACCAAAATACCTTTCTATTTGCATATGTAGTAATTAAAAAAATGTTATTTTTTATTAATTTTAAAAAAGTCCTAAAAAGTTTTAGCATATATTTATTTTTAAAAAATAATTATTGTTTTTCATATTTAAATAATTTTAATATTTCATTCAATATATGTTTCACTTTTGTATTTTTTTTCTTAAAACTAACATAAAATAATAATAATATGAACAGCAATATTAAAAAAAAACCTTGCAAAATATTTAAAAAATAAAATATCATGAAACCGTTACAAAAATACATAAAAGGAGAACGAAAATAAAAAACTGCATGTCTAAACATACATTTTTCTATCAATATATTTTCAAGGTGTTTATTTATTATTGTATATTTTATTATTATCTAGTGTTAGTTTTTCATGAATAATAACTGAAATAATAAAATTATATAAACACAACATGTAATAATTTTATTTTTTTGAAATCACTACATGTTAAATAATATTTACGAATTTTCTTAAAACTAATAAAAAATAACAAAAAAAATTGTAATTAGTACATATGAAAATGGAAGGGTGTTTTTGTCAAAAAAAAAATGTAAACTCCATCCATGGTTAGTTTTTATCCCTATATGGGGTATTTGAAAATAAAAACTTGGTAAAGAAATATTTTTGGAGTTTGCAAAAAGATAGGGTTTTTTTTACGATATCCAAAAAGTTAGGAGGGGGGTTGAAAATTTCTCATTAATATAATATAATCTTATATAATATATAATAAGGAATTAAATCTTAAAATCATGGATTTTGCATCAAAAATCAAACAAGAAATTTTATATACATAATTTTAAAATACAACTAATCAAACAATTCAAATGGATTGTCAAATACATGGACAATGAAATACATGTATTTGACATATCTATGTATATAAAAATCTCCCAAATAAAACATGTCCGTACTATGCTCACATCATTCATCATTTTTAGCATTGATGTTATGAGTTGACATCACGGTGTTAATAATTAATTATTAATTAGTAACTCAATTAATATTAAATTTATATGTAAAAATGAATTATTAATTACTTAGCACTATCTTTATTGATACATTGAAATTAACAATTAATTTGCTTTTGTATGTTAATTGAATTGTTAATTATCTTACTAATCTTTTTCGAGATATAAGTATAGAATAGAAAAAAGGAGTTGCGGAGGCTATGTAAAATTTTCCAAATCAAATTATAATACGTGGCAATATTTGTATACAAGGAATCAAATTTATACCAAGGGATAGTTGGGAAATGGTATAGCTCTAGTTGGTCCTTGGACAAGATAGGTGGGTCAAGGTCGCGATCGATTAATGACTGGAACCCACACGTCCTCTTTCACTCGAAGAAAAATACTTCTTATTTATTGTTACACAACATGTAATATTTGAACACAACTACATTAATTGTTACACAATACATATCATATTTGTTGTTGTGTCCATTCACCCAACAACAAAAATTTCATATGAACACAACCACATTTTTCGAGTTTTCGGTTTTTGGTATTTATCAAAATTCTAAATATTTCTAGAATTCTTCTACGATATACTTTTTAAAAAAAAATAATATAGTTACAAAATATTTTTACATTACTTTTAGCATGCAATTGATTTTATTTTTGTATCATATTATATTTAAAAATGATAGCTAAATATTTAGTTAACTATTATAGTTATATTAGATAAATTATATAAATACAATATAAGAAATAACCATATAGTCGTATCTATATCCCATATAATATTGAAAATTATCGTATATCACAAAATTTGTGTTTGAAATACAAGACACGCAAAATTATACATATTAATGATGCTAACTCAACACACAATATCCGATTTCAACTCGAAGTTGACATGCGAACTTATCGTTGGATGAACACAATCATTACCAGAGACGAAACTAGACCGTAAACATAAGAGGGGCCGAGTATTATAGTTTTTGTTCAAAAATAACTCATATAAAAAAATAGTGTGCATAGCCTGGGATTCGAATCCATTACCTCTAGTTTACACTGCAACGCACCGAACCACTAGAGCATCTACATCTTCGTGTTCAAACAAGATTTTTTTTCTTTTACATATAACTTCCCTATATATATGTCATTTACGATTTTATGGGGGTGGGACCCCCGCTAGCCCCCCCCCCCCCCCCCCCCCCCCCCCCCCCCCCCCTCCCTTCCGGATGTATCCCTGGTCATTACATGCTTATTTCATCTAAATTAAGAGTTGTCGCATATGCTTCCAGACAAACCAGGAATGATTTGTTGAGCTTTGTATATGTGCTCTGTTTTACAGGCCCATGTTGACTTGTTTGATGTCGTTCAAAACAACAATCGAGCTACTAATGATTTTATCTAAGTGTGTTCAATAAGAATATAACATATACATATATCATGAAGCACACAACAAATACTTGCACATCACACAAAGGGTTACACAAGAAATCACGGAAGGTCGGGACCTTTTCCGATTTTATACAATGAAGAAACCCATAGGTAAATACCGCAAGAACGTAGAACCAAACTCGTATAATACTCACCGAGAAGCACTGCAAATAGTATGACTTAATACCAGTGTTTTAAATTGCGGCGATATTGCCGATATTGCGGGCTGAGATTTAGAATCGATATATCGCAATGAAGTATTGCGAAAATATCGTTTTTTGAGAAATTGCGGATATTGCGGCGAGATTGTGGCGAAATATCGGTAATATTGCGGCCATATCGGGTCAAATATTGCGGATAATATTCAAATCGTTGTAATTTTCTCATCCTTCCACCAAATTACATGAAATTTATATCGAAATCGCTCGTCTCGGCGAGAGGAAAGCAATGATGGGCTTGAATTTGTGAAATTTTGTCTTTTACCCTGAATTAAACACAAAATACACGTTAAAGTAATTTTATCGAGAATTATTTAATATAAATATTATAACAAAAATTTTGTGATTATTTAATACTTAGTTTCCATGTTTTATTATCAAAATATTTGATAAAATATGCTCATAACATATATAACTTCTAAAATGTGTCATTTTCATCTATAAATGTATGAATTTAGTAATTTTCATTGTATTTCATTGATGTTTCGATTTAAAATTTGAGTTATAGTGTTTTGATATTTTTAGGATGTCGACAAAAAAAATTTCAACAAAATACAATTCCAAAGATCCCGTATAATTGTCATTTTAATGAAAATTTTATGATCAACTTTTATTTACACTGAAAAGGTTCCTGGACAATCAACTTTTTTATTCTTTTTATAAGAAAATTATAAAGGAAATTTTACGATATTAATGGTGATAAAAAATATTGTGAAAAATATATTTAAACAAACTATTATTTTTACATAATTTAATAAGGCAACGACTGTCCGCAATAAGGTCATTGCGCCGCAATTGCGCCCGCAAACGCAATCCGCTGCAAAAAAGACCCGACCGCAATGGACCGCAATATCGCAATTTAAAACATTGCTTAATACACAACGGGAAACACATACGAGACTTGAAGACAGACCCCGAAAAAACAAAAAAAATGACGTGAAGAAACCCGTAGAAGATTTGAAGTTTTGAAGACCCACACTATCCCAAATCATCCTTTCGTATTGAACGATTATGTATGAAGACAGGTATGAAAAATTGTAACGAAATACTTCATATATGGACCAAGAAATGATTGTATGAAAAATACAACTAAAATAAGAAATTTAGCGAAAACATGTTTTAGTAAAACTATTATTACTTTCACATAATAAGTCGTATTTGAATAGTCCAAATTGTGTAAGATAGATAATAATATTATCTAGAAATGTCATCCAGATTTATTCTCCATTTCAACGATTTATCATTTTCGTTTAATGAAATACCGAAATGGTGCGACAGTTTTACACAATTTTAGTAAAATTGTCATAACTTTGGCAGCCAAATTCCGATTGGGCTGAGCCAAATTGGGATGGATAGATAATTAGATTATCAAGAAGTTTCATGAAGACTTATTTTCATTTTGACCGATTTATCATATTCATTCGTACAGAATAGTGAAAGATTGCAAACTATTTTCCGAGTTTCAAAAGGCAGTTTTTTCTAAAGGTGTCTTTTGGTGATCCATATCTTATATATAGTGCAAAAACGATTTTCTCTCTCTAACCAAGTTATTATCTAATGTAAATTGGGGATAATTACCATAAATTATTTCTCTAATAAAGAGGATAAATTGGGAAGATTAAGAGTGATTTAGCACAGAAGAAATTGACGATTGAACTAGGAGAACCGTCAATTTTGCGTGAAAAAGGAATTAGTGGTGGATTAAGTGTGGAGGCTTCGAGGGCCATAGTGATCAAGGAGCATAAATCGTTTCAACTAGGAAGAAGAAGTGCAATACGGAGGATTATGCTTCAATCCTTCGTACACCGTGAATTTTGTGAGGTATTGAATCACAACTCTTCCTTCCGTACACTAATTTTATCGACGAGATCCTAGTTTTTGATGTTTCCCGCATGTTCCTATGCTCCATGTGTGGTACGTGGGTGCAGGAATTCTCAAATGTGGTATCAAAGCGATCGTTATCGATACTTTTATCGGATTACGTTTTGCACGGAATAAAACCCGAAAAATATGAATTTATCGTATAATTTTGGGATTTATTTTTTTTATTGAAAATTTATCACGGAAGCTTAATAAATATATTTTTGGCATGTTTGTGGAGTGTAATTCACAAGAAAAATCTGTGGAAAATAAGTTTTATGGAGTTGTTTCACAAGAAAAACCGTTTTGGAAACCGTATGTACTAGTTTTGTGAAGTGGTTCACATTAAAAACCATTTTTGAAACTATTAATTTAGTGATTGTTAATTCAATTTACATCAAAAATATTTTGATATATTTATAAACAGTTTGTTAAATGTTATTTACGAAAAATCAGATTCGTAAATACCAAAAACGAATTCTTTTAGGGTTTTTGAAAATCCAGCAACTTAAAAAAAACAAATTCGATTACACAAGTTTAGTAAAACTGTCATAACGTTCACATATTAACTCTGATTTGGATGGTTCAAATCGGGTTAAATATATATTTAGATTATCAAAAACTTTCCGTGAAGATTTGGTTTATGTTTGAACGATTCATTATTTTCGTTTGTACAAAATATGCGAGAATTTGACAATATTGTTGAGACGTTAAAATATGCGAGATACTAAAACTTTCGTGAAGATTAATTATTGATGAGACGTTAAAATATGCGAGATACTAAAAATTTGACCAAATTGTTTACTAAATACTCTAAATTGCATGGCATGAACTTCATGCATGGCAATTGTGAATGAGTACCCACGTATGAGACATTGGTACATATTGATAAATTAATTCGTCCCTAGTGCAAGTGAGAGAATTATTATGTGTCCTAGGATATCATTAAGATCAAACTAGTAAACAATACAAAAAAAACTTGTATCGAATATTTATATAAATCCATAAAGTTTTATATTTCAAAAAAATTATTACTAAGGAATTTTATATACTGTGTGTGGGGTTGTTGAAACGAAAGTTAAACATACCATGAATTATGGGTTGTTTTGAGCATCGTCACATAAGGTTGTTGTGACAGTAAAATCGTTAATTGTAATAATCATAATTCTAAATTGTCCCTATAGGGTTTAGGGTTTAGGGACGGGCTGACACTAATCATAATTCTAAATTGTTGAAACGAAAGTTAAACATACTTAGGGACGGGTGGTCCCTAATTTTTGGGTCGGTGAGCAGGTTAGGGACGGGCTGACACTAAGAAAGTAGGGACGGTACATCCTTTAGGGTCGGGCCGACACAAATGTTTAGGGACGGTTAAACTAGTTTGGGACGGGCCGATGCAAAACTTTAGGGACGGGCCAACCCAAAAACACCAACCCTAATCTTATTTAGGAACAGACAGTCCCAAACAAACCGTCCCAAATTGTTTGGGTCAGTTTTTTAGGGACGGCCGGTCCCAATAGGCCTGATATGTTGTAGTGCTAGTCGTATATAGGATGTTTATGGTAAACATCAGAATAGTGACTGGGTACTTAATTATATACGTACACTAGTATAATCGTACAGTATGTGATACATTTTACTAATCAAGATATGTGGTATGTCAACTCTACAATATAAATATGTATATGTTTACATATTTGGATTGATCACGATTATGCGGAATGTACATAGACATGTCATTTAAACATTCGTATAATTAGATAGAGTTCTAGATCTTTAACCTGAGGTAGTTATATATCTTGTTTGTGGAATATAATGCTTTGATATGATTGTTACTGTCTTGTAAAAGAATAGCTAGGTCATCATTGGGTATTACATTGAAACAAGTCGAAGTGTATAATAAGCAAAGATGGAAATTACTACCTTAATTAACAATGAGTTAATAAGGAAATATCTCTCGGACCTCTTGTAGAATTGAGATTGACTAAAGTGCATGCGTGTGACGGAATAGATTGAGTAGCTATCAATCGTGTTAAGTCAAATCTAATTCGGAACAAAGAAAGGGTTAAGTTAATTAAGAGGATGACTTGACCATGCCACTAATTCAACGGATGTCGCGCAACAAGAGAACTAGTAACTACTATTTAGTAGGGATATGATCGCTCATATCTAGTTTTAATCTGGGTAGTCATCATGTATATAATCGTTCGTATCGCTGATGATCAATAAGAGTAAAATCCATTGCGAACTTTAAAACTAGCATACACGGTCACACAAAGAATTCTTTTGAATCAGGCGCTAATTTGTATTGGATACACATGGCTCAACAAGAATTTGTATTGGAATGTGTGTGTGTGTGTGTGTGTGTGTGTGTGTGTGTGTGTGTGTGTGTGTGTGTGTGTGTGTGTGTGTGTGTGTGTGTGTGTGTGTGTGTGTGTGTGTGTGTATATATATATATATATATATATATATATATATATATATATATATATATATATATATATATGTGGGATAGGATCAATGGCCAACACTCTTGTTTGGCCCACGTCGGCCAACAACACTTATTTCACTAAATCTAAATATTAGAATCGAATTTTGATCATATAGATATGATTTATATCATTTGAGAATGTTGTAGATTTAATTTCATGAAAAATAAAAATTTCTATCATGCTTATCATAATACTTAAAAAAATTAACGGTCGGAAATAGTTACAATATGAATCATCATTAAATAAATTTTGAAATTCGATTTTTTTTTTGTTTGGATGTACTTTAAACCATATAGATAGGCTTAGGATGAATTTTTACTAGGTTTCTAGTTTTCATTCATGAAAATCTACAAATTTACCAAAATGGACGGTTGTGAAAATATGTTATCGATTTTGTTAGATACAAAAATCAAAATTGTACAAAAATTATTCTACATCATATCTAAATGATATAAAATAAAACATATATGTACGATTGAAATTCGATTTTAATATTTAGATTTAGTGTAATAAGTGTGTTGGCCGACGTTGGCCAAACAATAGTGTTGGCCATTGATCCTATCCCTATATATACTTGCTTTATCCCCGCGCAATTGCGCGGGACAACATACTTATTTTTTACATATTTTTTATATTATTTATTTAATTAGAATAAGCACGCGTGCAAATTAACTCGTGTGTGTTTCAACAAAATTAATATAATCATGACATATTTGCAAATATCATATCATGATGTCAATATATGGATAAGGTTCCTGAAATTAGTCTATCACGGATATTATTTTGTGATATAATTTGTTTAAATAGCATTTGCGCGGGTGCTTTCAAACTCGATTAATATAATCATGACATATTCGCAAATATATTTAATGTCAATAGATGTATTAATAAGGGTTCATTAAAGAATCACAACGTGTCAGACGGATACAATGGGCACATGACAAATTATATAAAATCTCGCATAAATTTGTTCTTACAAAATTTCATACATACTCGTGCGAAATGAGCAAATAAAAAAAATGGAAAGCAAAAAAAGGACCAAAATCGAAAAAGGGAAAAAAATGGGGTAAAAAGATAAATTACCAAAAAAATACCAAAATTGAAAAATGAAAAAATAAGGGGTAAGGGGTTAAAAAGTAAATTTACCCCCTCCACGTGTCAGCACCTCGTGGAGGGGTTAACATTATATATATATATATATATATATATATATATATATATATATATATATATATATATATATATATATATATAGAGAGAGAGAGAGAGAGAGAGAGAGAGAGAGAGAGAGAGAGAGAGAGAGAGAGAGAGAGAGAATTTTTTTTCATGTAACCAAGTTTAGAATGTTTATTCACGAATTAACCAAGCTGGAAAGAAAATTTGAGTAATATCTTTAGCGGAGTTGAGGACTCCGCCATATCCATCTTTGACGGAGTATGGAATTCCGCGAGATGTTAATTGTTTGTAATTTTCATTAAGGACAGTTAAACCTTATTTGATAGTGGCGGAGTCTGGAATTACGCTTGGCAGAGTCCCCAACTTTGCTCATTTTATCAAACAGCCACGTGTGGGATCACGTGTGGGATTTGGCGGAATTTAAAATTCCATTCCGTTGGCGATCAGAGCAAGACCCCCTTTTTTCCTCTTTCTTTCTCTCTTGCCTTGTTCTTCTGCTCGGTTCTTCTTTCCCTCAAGTTTTTGTGAAGGATTTTTCTTGGTTTCGGGAGGTAATTTTGATGTATTATTTAGCCATTTTGACTCGATAATTTTTGTATGGATTGGTTTTGTGAAGTTTATGTGTGTTTTTTTTCTTCGATTTGACAGATTTTGATTGTCGTTCTTGTTGATTTGTGCAAAATTGGTTCTTCTTGGTGCTAGAGAAATTGAAGCTTGGTTTTGTTCAATCGGAAGGTAAATTTCTGACATTCTCCGTAGTTGTATTATTTTCATTAAATTATATTGTAGAATTAAAATTAGGGTTTGGTTCCATTAGGTCAATTTTGTGATCGAAAGTTAAGGTTTCGTTAAGTTAGATCAATTTAGGAGTTGAAATTTTGGGTTTCGTCTAATTTAGTAAATTTATGGGGTGAAGAATTAGGGTAAGATGAAATTTGGTAAATTTAGGGGTGAAGAATTAGGGTTTGCTGGAAATAGTGTAATTGTAACCCTTTATTCGAGATAGAATTACAACTAGGGTTTGATGGGGTAAATTTTGGGATCAAGATTTAGACGATTTTAAGGTTTATTAAAAAAAATAGTAGTAACAATTGAAACAATACTAAATGTTAATAATTATAAGTAATAATTAATATCAAAAATTTGAGAAGTATATTTCATGATTTAAAGTAGTATTTAGTAATAATATGTAATAATAAGAATTAATAATATTAATTTATAAAAAATGAGTTTGCATGTTAAAAAAATTTAAAAATTATGTAATATAAGAATAATTAGTCTTAATTTGAAAGAATAAGGGTTAGCTTTGCATGTTAAATAAAATAAATTTGAGAATCTAACATGAGAACAACATGCAGTGTAAAAATGGAAGAGGCGTCCTTTTGTATTTTTTTTGGACGGTAATATTAATAGGAACGGTAATATACTCCGTTATGAAGGAGGTAGAAGTACGTTGGTAATTTTACCGAACGGAAGTTTCTTTACAGAGTTGTTAAATTTGGTTCATAATTGCACTAGATCAATTAATCAAGAAATGTATGATTTGGTATTGAAAACGAATTTGCCATTTCAATCTGGAGTTTGGAATATTGTTGAAATTAATGGCGATTCAAGTTTAAGCATGATGATGACAACCATTACCGGAGGTTATAACCAATTATTTGTTGAAAAAATACGTAAATTCAATCCTTACCTGAATGATGTCCGGTTTGGTGATAATTGTCTCGGTCATTCTTCTGATTCTGATAATGATTCCGGATATTATTCCGGTCATTCCTGATCATCCGAACAATTTGCTGGGCCGTCGAAACATGTGGCAACGACATTAGGGTAGAATTAGAGGAACACGAAAAGAGTGGGGAAGTAGAAGAAGAGAGTGAGGAAAAGGAGAGAGTAGTGAACATAGTGTTCCAGAAATGGATATCGATGAGGTGGTTCAGAAATGGATATCTATGAGGTGGTTCAGCCAGCTAGTCAGGGTGGTGAATGGATAAATGGAATGAATATGACCGAGGATATTTCCGAAGTTTTGGAAGATGATGAATGTGTTAATTTAATGGTATGTGACGATGGAGATGACGATATCGATCATAGAAATGAGTTGTCATTCGAGAAATCATGGCACCGGTTTTTGTTTGCCACCAAGATAGGGTTGCAACATGAGGTGAACGAATGGTCCATATGGAATTATGTAGAGTTTCGTGTAGAGAAAAGTAGTAAAACCAAATGGAAAATTTGTTGTGTTAAAGAAGAATGCCCATGGAGATTGCGTGCAATTATCCCAAAATACGAAAACTTCTTGGAAAATCAGTAAATTCAAAGGAGACACGTGTGTTAATTAGAGTGTTGCATCTCATAATCGGCAATTGAATGCCCAACACATTTATGTCATGATTCCTCTTTGTTTACGACAAGATTTAACCCTATATTCAATAAATATTAAAGAATTGGTTTTTAGAAATTATGGTATGGAAATAAGTTATAGGACTGCATGGGAAGCACGATCAGATGCGATGGCCCTTATTTACGAAAAATGGGAGGATTCATATGCTTATTTGCCGTCTTATATGAAGATGTTACAATTAAGGGATCCCAGTACAATTGTAGATTTCGATTACGGTAACGATCGCAGGGGTAGATTACATTTCAAATAGATATTTTGGGCTTTGGGGCCATCAATTAAAAGTTTTTAACATTGTCGCCCGGTTTTGAGTATTGATGGTACTCATTTGCATGGGACATATTTGGAGAATATCTTAATAGCTGATGGAATAGATGCAAATAAAGGGATATTTTCCGTAGCTTTTGCAATAGATGAGAATGAGAATAGTTCATCTTGGCAATGGTTTTTGGTGCGGCTTAAAGATTACGTTACTAGAGATATTCATATTTGTATTGTTACGAATAGATGATCGGATCACAGGCAGGTAATAGAACAAATTTATTCGAGTGACGAAGGTGACGCGCTGCGATATTGCATTCGGCGTGTTTAACAGAACATTGCTCAAAGATTTGGTAATAAGGCGTTGGGAAAATTATTTTGGACAGCTACAACTCCACGAAAAACCGAGGGGCTAGAATCACGGTTGGAAAGAATGAGACTCATGAAACCATAAGTGATTGCATATCTGGATAGTAACGTAGGTCAAAAGTACTTATGGGTTGTATCCCATGATGTGAAGGGAATAGTTCCGGCCCCGGGCCCGCGCAGCAGATATGAAGATCCGGTCCGGTTCCCAAAACTTGAGGTCTCGCAACGGCTTCGAGGGTACGATGTAAAGTAGGATAGACGATTACCGGCGTGAAATTGATCACGCACGATGTGTCGATCGCTCACGTCCTTCTATTCTCCGATGTCACGTTGGTGACTAGACCGTGCATCCCATACCACACGTCTCCCACCGTTTCGACTCCAATGACGTCTCCGGTTTGATCACAATCGAAGAGTCAAAAATCGCGCACTCCTCTACTCGTATCCACCGCGAGTCGTAGCACCTCGGTCGCACATGCACCTGCCTATACGATGCACCGGCGAACTTGCTTGATCGTGTTTGATTCTCTAATCCGAGAAAACTCTTTCTCTTTCTCTATTTCTCCGCACCCTCTCGACTATTGATGGTGTGCTTTCATATGAATCTCTTTTTGTGGATTGGACTGATGAGAGAGAAACATCCTATTTATATGACATAGGATAAGGACACCCAAAAGCAACATATTAGACACACCAACCCGTGTGTGTCAAAAACTGCCAAAAATCAGATTTCAGCCATGGTCCGTCATGATGCACCACAAGGTCCGTCATGACGCACCAACGCCAAATATCCCTTGGACATTTCTCGCACACTTCCGTCACGACAGGCAAAACTTATGTCACGACGGACCGGTCCGTCATGACGCACCATATGGTCCGTCATGACAGACGACGGTGAAATTTCGGATTTGGCTAAGTCCACAACCATTGTGGACTGTACACTGTGTCCGTCGTGACGCACCATACTGCACGTCATGACAGACTGTGTACATAAGCCCAAAATTCTACACAATCCTATTGTGCATTCATCCGTCTTCTCGAACGCGTACGTTCGTATGTCCTTGTACATACACTTATATCATTGATCCAAAATTGTATTTCCTTCATGATGGTGGTCAAAGGTTGGGTATTACGACAACTAACATTTCTGAGTGTTTTAACGGTGTCTTGAAACGTACTAGAGGTTTACCCATACAATCGTTGGTAGCTCAAATATGTAGTCGGCTCAATACCCATTTTTTTACAAGACGTAACGAATGCGAAGAAACCCAACCCCGTTTCGGTTGTAGAATTGAACAAATGCTTCATGCAAGAAGTACCGAGAGTAGAAATATGCAAATTACTTAGTACTCAAGTATATTATTTTGGGTTGCACAATACGATTTTCATTGTGGCGAAATCCTAATTAATGAAGTTCGTTTGCCAAAGTTTGCAACGAACTGTACACATGCTCGTGTGGAATACCTCAATTGGAATCTCTTGCGTGCTCTCATGTAATAGCGGTATATTGGAAAATAGACAAGAGTCATTATGATATGTGAGGTCCATTTTATCGTATGGACGCTTTCAAAAGAACGTACGAGCAAGTGTTGACAGTTATTATGGATCATCGTTACTGGCCTAATGTTGGAGGTCCAAAATTACTTCCACCCAGTGAGGTCAAGAGGAAAGTTGGCCGACCGACCACTAGGCGTGAACGAGGAGAGATGGATCCAGAGAGTCTAAAGGGCAACACTTGCAGTTTTTGCAAAATTCGAGGTAACACGAAACGTACTTGGGTCCCGTACCGTAATGCTCAGGAACATCGCGATTACTTTTTATTTGTAGGTTTTTTTATGTATTTCAATGAGATGTTCATTATTGATTTGTTTAAATAAATGTTAATGTATTTGAATGAATTATGTAATGAACTATGTAATGAATTACTAGTAACTAATTATGTCATTAATTATGTAATGTCATGTTTGCAATAATAATTTTGTAGGTAATCATGATATGTTTTTGTACGTACTAAATTGTTATGAATTACTAATTTTTTTTTTAATATATTTTCAGATGAGTAATGCTGGACCCGTCGATCCTTCGGTTCAAACTGATCAAATAAATCATGTGTCCAACGAAGGTATAATTGATTTGAAGCACATCAGTCAAAGTGGACGGGACTGGTCGCATTGGCAGTTGAGAAGTGTGGAAATGGACGATCACTTAGACGAGCCGGATTCTATGTTCCCACGAGATGGGCATATGTACAGCTCGATGATTCCTTGTTGATGGCATTGATTCAGAGGTTGCGTCCGGAAATAAACACCTTTCATATGCCGCATGGAGAAATAATGATTATATTATGCGATGCTTTTTTACTGAGCGGATTTACAGTGAACGGTGTTCCCGTATTTAAGCCCAAAGTAGAAGAAGATGATGTGAAGGCAGATTTGACCTGTTTGATTGGTGCATTTTCCGAGGATGGTCGTATTTCATGTCGGTGGTTGCGTGAGACGTTCGATAGAGTACCGATAAATCCTACTGATGAGACATGGGACCAGCTTACGAGGGCTTACATGTTGTACTTCATGACTTCTATGGCGTTCGCAAATCCCTCGCAAGGAAGAATACAATCATCTTATGTTTATTTCATGAAATGGGAGCTCTCAGCACACCCGCACCCACACCCAGAACCACATATTCATCTACTCCAAAATCTCCTAAATGGAACAAATCACGTAAAAGAGTTTCGGACACGACAATTTCTTTACCAAATAGGTAGGATTTATAATTTCCCCGACCATCTATGTGACAATTGGCATAGAATAACCGCACTACGATTTCAAAATAAACATGATTGAAAGCTACTAAGAAATTTAGATTTCAATGAGAGAGGTGTTGTTCCAATTTCGCGGTGATAAAATTGATGTGTGGGTTTGGTGGACTGGGTGGAAAAAAATGGAAACAATCATGTAAGGGACGATCCTTGAAGGTTTCATATCGGTCCATTGCTTTCATGTAGAATCCCATTGATGGTCAACTTGTCTTTTACTCAGAGTCTCCCCTTATTTTCTTATTTCTTCAAAAGGTTCGAGCTAAAGTATTATGAAACAAATAACAATTTGTCATGTTGTAGGTTTTATATTTTGAGGACATGTATGGAACAAGAAAAGAAGATGAACAACAACAAAAAAGGAGAACAAGAACATGAGAATTATGAACAATTTTTATTTGTCACCTTTTTATGGAACTCAATATTGAAACCTATAAAACTTATTTAATGAACCATATTATCTTTATTCTGAACCCTATTGTCATATGTATTGTAACCTACCTATTGTCATATGTATTGTAACCTATACTTTGTACGATTTACCCCTTTAACTAATCTATAGTACTCTCTTATGTACAATGTAACCTATAATTTTCATTACAAAAACGATAAATGCTTTATGTACAGTGTAAGGTCTTTTCTTTGCCTTTATTTTTCAGAAAAAAATTATTTGTCATTTGTATCATACATCAATTCTAATAACTTCAAAATACAACAATATAGAAAGGAACATTAATTCTACGAACTACCAATTCAAAAGATACATAAAATCTATCTAATAAATTATAATTCTAAATTACTTCCAAATATACATGATAACTACTAAATTTTACATATTCTAGCGGTTCCGTCTAGATCCTTCACCAAAACTGGGGGACACGAAATTTAGGGCTGTAGTGTTCGGTATTTTATTTCCATCTCCATCCAATTGGGAAAGGATATAAAATGGGGAGGGATTTCGAATGTACCAACCGTTCACGTGTGGGTGTATAGTCCGTATTCCCTCCTCAATCTATGTCCGGTGAGTATGTTCTCGGTTTGTAATAGGCGCAAAAACATATTTTCGATTGGCAATTATATCATGAAATTTAGGCATATCCATGTGATTAGACTTCCATACGGCAAAGCCAAGAAGTCCAGTAAAACAACATTCATATGTGTCTTTATGATATATGGGATGTTGATTCGTTTATCTAAATGATATACGTGACGTAGTATGTGAGCATTCAAAAGATTATTTTGGTAACCTCCATGTGGAACAACAATGCGGTCAATTATGTCGAACATAGCCTGAATGCTTGGGTAAAAGAAATTGGAAATCATATAATCCCCATCTCTCGTTACATGCCTCATTATTTTCCGCCCTTCTTGTAAGGGAATAGTGCAACTACGAAGGGAACTCACACCCACATATTCCTCCTCTCCTAAATCTACTAACATGAGCAAATCCTCTAATAATTCTTGGGACACCACGATTTCGTGTCCAAAGAAGTAAGAGGTGAAATTCCCCTCAACGCCCAAGTTCCCCTTCGCATAGAACAAACGCACTACTGTTTCGTAATAGGGGTGATTGACAAGTATTAAGTCATTCAGATTCCAATGATTAAGACAGGGTTGCAATTCTGAGGTGATAAAATTGACGTGTGGATTTGGTGGTTATGGTGGAGTAAAATGGAAACAGGGAATGAAATCACGACCTTTGAAAAAATGGTCATATCTAATTCCGGCCATGTTATCACGAAACAAATATCGATTTGTAATGTCCTCCAAATTATAACGTTCATATCCCTTGAAATAAAAGAAATATGATGAAACAAAAAAAAAGGTGAAGATGAACAAGAATAAGAATATGAACAAGACGAAAAGGTTTGCACTCCTTTAACAGAACTAAATTTTTCCACCTCTAAACCATATCTCCCCTAAAGCATAAACCCTATGCCTTATTTACTGAACCCTATACCCGATACCCTCCAAATTACAATGTTTACTGAATCCGACTACCTTTAGTCAATTATTTTTGGTTTTTTTGGAGATTGCATGGTCTTGTCCATTTATTAGTTTTTGTAAAGGAATTCATACTCTGCTTTCTTTGATAGTTCTATTTTCACTAAATTTTTCTGACATTTCTTTACTCATCAATTAAATTTTTACTATATTTTTGCCCAAAAATACCTACATTATAATACATAGAAACGTAAACTATTGAATATACATGATTACATAAATCATCTAACTAAACTAACATAATAAAAACACATATACTAAAATCATCCTACTAACATAATAAAAATACATGTACCATGGAGGTGAAGTAAAATAAATATGAATAACGGAATTTCAAAGTTCGTATGGCGGAATCCAAAAGTCCGCATGGCGGAATTCACAACTCCGCCAAGAATTTACAACCTGCTTAACCACCTTAACAAAAAAAAATTAAATTAAAACTAGACGGCATACCAAACTCCGCCAAAAACCACAATGGTGGGGTTCCAAACTCCGGAAATGGTGTTTTCTAAATTAACTTCAGAGAAGGTTATTTCGTGAATAAACTTAATAACATGGTTATATACAAAAAAGTTTCTTATATATATATATATATATATATATATATATAATACATGAACAAGACCCTATAATGCAAGTATCTGTAAAGGGACATGGCTAGGGTTTTGAAAGGCTGCTCCCATGCTTCCTAACTTGACCGAGATTTATTTCAACACTTGTTTTTAAGCATGTGGGTAGGCAAATACTAGGGAACATTGTTTAGGGTTTCATTAATGGTTAGAATTTAAATTAATGTACCAGATGGTTCCTCGTGTCTTTGCAAACATCATGCTTGTAGTTTTCTCCGTTCATGATTTATATATTTTTTTGACTTAATTTTGTGCAATTTTTTGAGTCACAACATGATATTCGTTTCAATCATTAGATTGTGATATATGACAAAATTTAGACAATTAATTAATCATTGTTTTGTATATCCATAATTATTTTGTAAATATGTATGTGCCCATTATTTTACAACATATTTTGAACATTTTTAGAATGTCACATCATCTTATATTAATGACGTGAATTATTATTATTCGCTAGGTTCACGTGAGACTAAATCTATTTAATTGTTTATTATTTCACATTAAATTATGTAATCAAATGTGAATACAATGGAAGATGAAAAATATATAATTAAATACTAATAAATTAATATACAATATTATAAAAGTTAGATGATATATTAATATTATTTTCAGAACTTTAATTTTAAAAATCCATCAAATATTTGAATTTTCTATTTATTTTGACACACATATTATCATAGTTTATACATACTATTTTCCCTAATTTCAAGTTGTAAATAATTATGTAAGAAATTACAATGTAAAAAATACATATTTATTTTAGAATTTGAAGTATTATTTTTGAAAAAAATTATAACCATAAGAATCTTATTATATAATACTAATTAGGTCATATTTGTCTTTTGGTTCAAATAACTTTAATATTAGAATTATAATTTTAATAGAAATTCAAATAAAAAAAGTTTATCTATCAGAACATAAATAAGTTATCTATCAAAAAATAATTAATTCTTGAACTTATAAACATATATCGGATAATTTTTTAATATTTAATCTAATTTAAGTTTTAATATTATTTTTTAAATTAATTTCACTATTAAAACTGATATCATTTACAATTTTTGTAGTTGCATTTTGAATCAATAAAACAATTATTAGTACTATATAGTAATGATGTATGTTGTGACTATATATGTCGCATGGTTCATTATTTTTATTTAGTATTGCATGAAATATTATGAACAACAATTATATAATATTTGTTATTATGTTTTTTCGTAAAATTATGTTATAGGTCAGATATTATTATACAATGATCATAATATATGCATTATTATTTGATAAAAAAAATTGTTATTTATTGTCATAATGTAAATAATTAAAAAATATATACATAATCATACATAAGTGATTTCAAATAAAAAAAAATTTAGATGATATTATCACTATTATTATAAATATTTGTAGTTTGTATTACAATGAAAAAATATAATTAACAATACTTGACGCGCAGTCAGATAACTAATGATTCTTTATTGTATTAATTCGTCAGATTGATGGTATTATCAAAATAATTTTCTAATATAACATTTTGAAATAGCCTGTGGTGGGTTGAGATTAAATATATTCCTTATGCATAGTATAAAGAAAATTCCCCCATTCATGCATGCACCAAATCCTTCCTTGAGTTGAGTGGTTCTTCATTCCATTCCATTACTTTACTGGATTGCGATGAATATTTCTTACCGTTTCATAATCAACCATTCGAAGTCTTTAGATCGAATTATATAGTTAGAAAATATAATTAACTACTAATTAATCAGTATTAAAAAACTTGAACTACTCGATGTAGTTTTTGCTCACAGAGAAAAGATGAGACAAATCTTCTCGTGTAACAAAAGAGTAATTGGAGTGGATGATAACTGAAGGTTTGTAAAGATATTAATCAAGATTATTATGCAATTTTGCAAATGGGAGGTAAATACATTATGAACACATAGATCTACACTAAAAGTAGATTTGTGTTAATTATGGTGCCCATACACAAAAAGTTGTCATAAATATTCTCAGACACTACTACTGATTATTATTAATCTAAATACTATTGGTGAATATTCTTATATTACTGTGTTATTTATATATATATATATATATATATATATCACTATGGTAATATCGAAATGAGAAACATATCAAGATTAATATAAAGTAGCATAAAAAGGTAAAGATGGAGTCATTAGGATCATTACAGTGCCAAATTGTATTAATTAATTAGGAGGTGTCCGTACAATTTAATGGAGTGTTAACATGTGAGTTAATCATTGTTAATCATGCTAATTCGTCCTTTTTAACGCTTCTAATATAGAAAAATATATATTGCACTGAAGGCTATATTAAAATAGATAAATACACCTTTAATTGGTTCCATGTAAACCCTAAAATTTGTTTCTTCCTTTTGAAATTTCAGACAAAACTTCTTCATTTGACCAAAAAAAAAATCGAATTGGTATATGTAATAATAATATGTAGCATACTTTGCTAGGTTACGAAATAAACACTTATGCAAGTAGTTAAACTAGAATTAAGTATGAAGTTTGTGTGGAAAATATTCCGAGTACTAAGTGCAAGGGTCATAGTCATCCATCCTTTTGATTGTACTGCCATTATTAACAGTGTTGCTTCTTTTCCTTTCTTCTCTTGTTTTTCATTCGTCAACCTGTCTTCTTCTTCTTCATTTGTTCTCCCTCTCTCTCTGATGGATCTCTAATGTCTAAAAAAAAGTTTGGCATCTTTGTTTCCTTTGTAGTGTGTATGTCTACAACTCTCTCTCTCTCTCTCTCTCTCTCTCTCTCAGACAAGAGTTTGGCGCCTGTTTGCTACCTTTGATTCAGTGCTCCACCTAACAAAATCTAGCTGAGCCTTGACCCAAATCTGTATCTGTATGCTTTTTAATTTCTTTTAATTTCTTCTTGCTGCAGTTTCTTGGATCTAGCAAGGGATCATTTGAAAAGCATCGTCTCCTCATCATCAGATTTCAGAGATCAGGTCAGCAATTCTCTCTCTCTCTCTCTCTCTCTCTCTCTCTCTCTCTCTCTCTCTCTCTCTCTCTCTCTCCTTTTGGGGATTTCTATTATCTATTGTATAGTAAAAGAAAGAGCACCAAGGAGTAGCTTTTCTCCTGTAGTTTTTTTTTTCTAGATATTTTTCCTTCTTTTTCTTCTATTTGTTCGTTTACTTTTTCAGTTTAGGTTTCTTTTTGATGAATAAGTTCTAGAGTTCTCATTAGTTCATTCATAATCTAAAAATCGAACTCAACTTTCTCAGAAAGTAAAATTGGAATGGCAACAAGAAAAAAAATCCAAAATGGTGTAATATGTATGATCGATCAACTATGTTTTCTGAATCATAAATTGCTTTTAAATCAAAGATATATTTACTCATTTGTCTTCTTCCTTCTTAGATCAGTAGATTAAATTGACAAGGAGTTTCATACCATTGATTCTAACTTCTTGTTGGTTTTCTCTCTTTTATAAGTATATCAAGTACATGCTCACCAAATTGAGGCAATCAAGTATATTTTATCTTGTAAGCTTAATTTGGATACAATCAATTCAAAATTTATGAAATTAAGTATGTCAGTCTTCGAGCCTTTTTTCCGAGAAATTAGTCATTAGCTATATCATTAAGTACTTAAGTTAGAATAATTAGTTTTCTCTAAAAAAAAACTCCAATGGATTTTCAGTTCTTTTACTTCTGTAGATAATCGATCCTCCACGAACTCTAAGCATTACCATGCATTATTTATTCAGAAAGATGAAAAACATAGTAAAAGATCCCTATTAGCTTTTAAGAGAACAATTTTCTTTTCTTTTTTGAATTGGTAGTATGCCTTTTTAATTATCTAAATAAATTTTGAGACTTAGCCTAACCTTCCTTGATGATTAGTATTTATAGTTCTCGGTGTTAGTATTCTTTTTGAGAGATGAATCCATTTAATGCAATATGCATACCTTTTCCAGAATAATATCTATTTTTGTTAACATACTCTTGTGTGTCAATGCCTGAATAATATGACTTAAAAAAAATTGACTGACTTTTGACCAGAAAACTAAATGAAGGCGTGACATGTGTCACCAGTTTAGCTCTTTTGCCATAGTACCCAAATTCTATTTCTAATTTATGAGACAGGCCAAAAACTCATTTTATAGAGAAGTCATTAGTCCAATATTTATTTTGTTGCATCAGACTCATGATCTTTAACTTCATGATCACAATACTTTACCAATTATGCTAATTTGCTAAAAAAATCATAGGGAAATCATACTTTGCCACCAGATTTCAACGAAACATCTTCAATTTTCTAATTAACCTACTTAATTAACAGCCGAATTAACATGGAACATTGAATTAATAATTTTTAAATATTAATTAGCATTTGTTAATCCATATGGATGCTAATTACCACGTTAATCATATAACATGTGTTAATCCATATGTTAATTAAGTGGGGTTAATGACTAATATGAGGATGTTTTGTTGAAATCTGGTGACACCATATATGTCCTCAAAATCATATTATCATAAAAAAAAATCCTTACTGAAAAATGTAGTTGCTTAAACTTGCCAATTTTAGTGTGCCAAGAAGAAGAAAAAAAACAAAGGAGAACCAAAGTAAGAAATGGCCACCTCAAACTCATCCTCATCTTCAAACTTAGGCTCTCCATGTGCAGCATGCAAGTTCCTGCGTCGAAAATGTCTCGCAGGTTGCATCTTTGCCCCTTATTTCCCCCCAGAAGAACCCCAAAAATTCGCCAACGTCCACAAAATCTTCGGTGCAAGTAACGTGACCAAACTTCTCAATGAGCTTTTGCCACATCAACGCGAGGACGCAGTCAACTCCCTCGCATATGAAGCAGAAGCTCGAGTCAAAGACCCGGTGTACGGTTGTGTTGGGGCCATATCTGTGCTCCAACGCCAGGTGCAGAGGCTTCAGAAGGAACTCGACCAGGCAAATGCCGATTTGCTTCGATTTGCATGTGGAGAGATCGGGCCAACTGTGACAGGTTTGCCGTTGCCTGGTCCACCGGGTTTAGGTGGGTATGGAGGTGTAGTCAGAGCATCGTCCATTATGGGGCAGTTTTATCAAGCCCAAGTTCAAGCTCAAGCACAAGCTCATCAAGCACAAGTACAAGGGGTTAGTTTGGTTTTGCCATATGGAAGTGGTGCATGGAGAGGTGGTGGTAGTAACAATAGCCTTACGAGTTTGGGAGAGAGCAATGCAAGTGTATGTGTGGATCACAAGGAAGAAGGGGATAGTAGCATGTGAATATATGTGATCACATAATTTCAAGCATGCATATAATGTCCAATTTCAAATCATTATATATATGGACGGTAAGTGGTATCATGGAGTTATTTTTATATGTTATTTGATTTTGGGAAAGTGTTGGAGTGAGTATGGATGATCATGCATGCATGCATGAGTTGTATGGAGATTTGTGTTTAATTTGGTATTGAATCACATGACTCGAGATTAGCCCACTCTCATTATTTCCTTTTCTCCTTGCCATTTTTTTTAATCTTGAATCTCAATATCCAATGATCTTATACTTCCTTTTTAACAATAAAATGCCTCTTTTGTCCAATGTCCGATGTTTTTTCTTACATTTACAATGTTTAAATTCAATCATATATATATAGTAATTATTCTGCATGTGCGATTGTTCTACTGTATATAAGAAGCTTTTGTAAAGATGTGTGCAAATCTAGTAAAAGATTTGACGGCTCTTTTCTTTTGATAATTTAAAAGATTTGCGGCTTCAGGCATGCTTGTTTAATATCAACTTTAAAATCATTATCACTTTACAAAATTAAATTCAAGTTGATGAACTTTGGTTGATTCTTTTTACTTAGAAGTTTGAACTTTGGTTTACTGGGACCATTTACTTTATCATTTCCAACCAATGAAGTCGATACTTTGCTGTATTTATTGACCAATTAGTTATTAAAAGTTCCAATTTGTTTATACATATCATAACTAGGCTTTGAATGTGGCTTATATTCAGAGGTTCCGTACAGTCATTTGAACTTTGAAGCTGTTCCTTAACTGAAAGCATACATTTCTCTTTGTTTTGTGAGAAATTAAAAAAAAAAAAAAAAAAAAAAGAACAAGGAAATTTCGCATAGAAATTATTGATTGAAGTTACTGTGTGGCCAATTTGGTAATTAATTGCAAGTTATCTTAAATGAATGAAATATGCATAGAGCGGTGGTAAGTAGGAATGATTTGCACATCCAATAATCAACATTCAGAACTCATTTAAGATTAACTAGGTCCGTGTTTAGATCTGGAACAATTCAATCAAACTTGACCTTCATGTCGGTAATATATCTTAGATAAGGAAAATTATAATTTAGTAAGGAGTGGTGATACGAAAGTCCCTTACAATCACTCGTTGTATTGATGAGGTGATATTTTGTTATTTAATATTAAATGAGTAACTGATAAATCTGTAAATGGACTCAATTTAACCTATGTATGTATGTATTAAATAAATATGTATTGAATTAGTAGATAGTAAATGAATAATAAACCCGATTTAACACATAAAACAGTTTAATTTCACACATGTTCATTTTATTTTTTTAGTTTATCACTAATTGTCAACATTAATTGGTGTGGATCACGAGAGGGGACAAACGATTTTGGTGGAATCCACCCTCGAAATCTATCCTTGGTTCTCGAAGACTTAAAATGTCTAATACGAGTTTATAATTTTTCTAGGAAGACATATACAATCTCCAACGAGCCAAAGTGGAGGTGGGAACCGAATGGAAGTGGTCGAACGGTTTGTAAGCGAGCACCTTCTAATCTCATTTCCCTACACGATGGCAACACGACGTCAACTAGAAAGGCTAACAAAGGCGCCGTGCAAGGCTACTAATCACAACTCACTCTTGGGATCATGGAACGTATCTAGGCTACAATTACAAAAGGATGAACGACGCTATTGGGGCATGTTATATTGGATGCCCACTTTATGGCAATTTTGGAAAGGAAAGATCTGTAGGAACAAACGGAAACATCCAGCGTTGGTCCGGCATCGGCGAGTCGTCCTTGAAGAGGTGTCTTGGCAAGGGCATAACACAACCCTACACCATTACACAAACACCTCTTTGTTAACTATAGGCTAATATAAAACCCCTCTTTTTTCATACAAAATATCTCTGTACATACTATTTATTATTAGCCTATAGTGAAATTCAGGGCAAAGTATAATTTCCATTATTATTATTTTTGAGGGAGAATCACATACTACGAATCGTGTTTATTTTTTTATTCAATTTTTATATAATGTCAATGAGACTTGAACCTATAACCTATCACAACATATGATCTTGTGTCCAAGCATCTAATCATCCAAGCTACGTGACGATTGACATAATTTCCATTATTATTAATACAACCCCAAGGTAGCCTCGGCTTCCTATTAAAAAGTATATTTTTCCTTGAAATTTTGTGGATTTATAATTTATATTTAGGATTTCCGGTTTAGGATTTAGCAATAAGTCTCTCTTTGGGGTTACAAGTTTTCTTTTTTCTATTTTGGAAATTTAAATAGGACACCCTCTTAAATGGTATACACATGCTTCATTGATTCAGAGAAATGCAGAAAGAAATTGATAAGAACAAGAATCGGGAAAATGAAAATATAGGTGATAAAATAAAAGAGCAATGTTTCCTCATCCCTGACGTAGCAACATGAATTTTGCCGTTTGTCGGCGTATTGATTGTTCACAATTGTCGATTGCGCCATTATTCTCTCCACAAGGAGAAAAATATACTTTCGGGTATATTTTCGTAATCTCCCAATTTTGGCCTAGTGTATGGTTAACGGAGTATTTTTTACGATCTAGAGTTCAGAAAACAACAACAATATATAGTTTCGTATTCGTTAGAATTTGGAGTTTAGGGTTGAAGTGTTTAGAGCAGGTCTGGACGAGCACAAGACCTGCGAGGGGTCGAACAAAATTCTGATTCCGATTCCACTGCTCGTTAAGCACACCGATACACATTCTGTGATTCTATCGCTGGAACAACAGAACCCCGAAATTTTTGAAGCTACTCAGTTAACCTATGTCGACCCTGCGAATTGCAATTCTTTTCTCAGTCAATTACCGACATAACAAGGACGAGGATGCAATTCTTCCATCGAGCATCCTTGCAATTCTTCATTTTTGAACTTGGTTGGCTGACTTTCATTTAACAAAAAACTTACATCCATCTTTTTCTTATTTTACTTTTAGAATTAAATTGATTGATGATAACATGAATTTAGGTGATTTAGGGTTTAAGATCCTCTATTTTTGTTTCAATCCTTTAGAACTTAGGGTTTGGAATTAACCATGATAATTTTCCAGGATTTATAAATTAGAACTATGGTTTATTAAAGAAAATAAATATCTCGCGAGAAATAAATTAAATTTGTGTTTTAAGAGAAATGAAGATGAAATGATACCATCAGGGGCGGATCTTAGTAGGGGCCGGGAAGGACGGTCGCCTTCCCCTAAGATTTTCGTCGAACAATGCATATATCTAGTGATCAGTGTATTTTATCGGTATAACAATGTAAAATTTACTGTTTCGTTCCTCCAAAAAAAATTGTGCAGTGTAATTTCAGGATCAATTTTTTATTTGGCCTCCCCCAAAAAACTCTATCAAAATCCGTCACTGAATACCGTAAATAATAAATAAATGAATTACACACCTCTAACATAACTTAATGGCATGTGTGTATTACCTTATATATCATCCACCTAATATTTTTTTAGTTTGTTTTATTTGTTTCAATATGCCCCCCAAATTATGGCTATATATGTTTGGACAGTATTCTGCTTTATGCTTTATTGACCACCCCTTCTCCTTTTTAGCGGAACTCACAAGAATTAATTAAAATTTAGAGGTTTTAAGTTCTCAAGCTCTCAAGATAATATACAGGTTGGTGCATGCTAAGCACTAAATTAATATGAGGTTTTCTACTGTGCCCCCAATTTCATCAAATTAAAAGTTTGGTGAAAAATGTCTCCAATTTGCACTTTAAATTTCTTTCAGTTAATAAAATACAATTAAAAGTTTAATTAATTAACTTCTAATTAAACTAATCAATGATCTAATGAATTAAATTTCAATTAAAATAATCAAATTAAAATTACGAATTTAATTGAAATCAACGTTGGATGTAAATTTGGGGTATTTTTCACTCAACTTTAATTAACGAAAACATCAAGCAAGGTAAAATTGAGGAACATATCATGATATTCCAATTAATATTGCATGCATTGGTTGTAGCCTTGTAGGTCAAGTAGATAATAGATATATGGTATGGTACAATGACTGTTGGAAATGACATGTCAAAAAACATGAGCAAGACTTGTATGTTTCCCATCCAACTCATTGCACACAGTAAAAAGTTAGAAAAAGAGATATAGAGTGAGAGTAAGGTGCTTGTAAAGTTTAGGGTTTAGGGTTGGCCCCTCTCATTTATGTCCTTGGCCTTCCTGTTACGATGAGATATGCACCTGTCACATCTCCTCACCATCTCGTTACCACGTTTCTCATCTCCTTATTTTCTTAGTACTAGATCTTTAAACATGCATGGACAGGAAAGATAATAAACCAAGTTTATAAAGAGATAATTAGGGTAGAAATAAGAAAACAGTGTAGGACATAGACGACAACACGGTCACATCAAAGGTGACTATGTATTGCAATTATTTCTTTTGTCTTCCTTAATTAAAAGGGCATTTTTAAAAAAATACCTCAAAATTTTCGGAATATTTTAAAAGCCCCTATGTATTAAGATTCTCACTGTTAGTCCATAAAACTGAGTGATAATTGTTTACCTTACAAAGATTTAACATTAACTTTCCATGCATCCAAATTTTTTTGGACTAAAATGTTTCTTTTAAGAAAATTATGATTTGCTTATTTATCTCAAACGAGCCGGTTCAGATATTTTGGGTGTCCTAGTTCGAATCTAAATCCATTATTCATACTACAAAAATAATCACTTCACGTAATAGTAAAAAAAACATCAACAAAATATTTTTTTTAATTTTTTCTTAAAAATATCATCTAGTCGAAATCGTTTTTCATTCATTACATTATTATAATTTTGTCTTGAAAATTATCAAACACGTTATGGACAATAAAAAAAATCTTTTGATGATGTGTAAAAATAGTTAGTAATGATAGGCAACAACATTTAGATTTTTTTTATATAAAAACATTCAATAATTCAAGATTTAAAAAAAATAATTGTATTTTTATTATAATAATTATTATATTAAGTAAGATTGAAAGTACAAATTAATCAGAGAAAATTAATAAAATTACAAATAACCAAAAAAATTAACTGTATCTTGAACTCGTGACCTATAGAATTATATTTGTGATCTAATTCCAAATCACAGTGTACATGCTAAATCTAAAATTGATGTACTATGTCAAAATGATGTCTTATCTTGTGGGCTTGCTCATGGGTCCGGCCCAGCCTTGATCTCAACTAATAAATATATCAACACCTTTGGATCCAACTTTGTGTAATTTTCTTGTGTCACATCATCACTTTTTCATCATTTTTTTTTAGCCATTAGATTATGATATTTGGCAAAATTTAGACCATTGATTAATTATTGATTTTTTATAAACATTTTTTCTTTGTAATTATTTAAGTGTCCCTTATTTTACACTATATTTTAATGATTCTTAGAAACCCACATCATCATATATTAATGATGGGGACTATTATTATTGGTTAGGTTCATGGTAAAATAAGTGTATTCAATTGTTTACCATTTCACAAAAGATTACATGCTCAAATGTGAATGCAATGGAAGATGAAAAGTATATGTAATACTAATAATTTAATATGTGATATTATAAACATACAATAAATAGTAGTATTATTTTTAGAATTTTTATTTAAAAAATTCATCAAATATATTCGTTTTAATTTTCTCTTTATTTTGATTCATACAAACCATTTTCCATAATTTTAGTTTGTAAAAATAGAATGTAAAAAATGCAATGCAAAATGTGCATTTTTAAAAAATAAAATTTTAATTATTTATTTACATAATAGAATTTTAAATATTAATATTTATTTTTAAAAATTATAATCAAATAAATTTAATACTAATCCTTTTGAAAAATAATAGAACTAAAAAAAGTTTATCCATCGAAATAATTTCTTAATTTTATAAACACTTATCAAATAATATAATAATGTTATTTTTAGAAATATAAAATGTAAACAAAATCATATAATATAAAATTATTTATGTTTATGCTAAATTATTTTTTATATTATTTATTAAATTACTTTCAGTTGGGTTTGATATATTATTTATAATTTTCATTGCATTTTTAATCAATAACAAATTGTTAGTACTATATAATTAATGATATGTTACTGCGTATGTTGTATGATTCATTAATTTTATATTTGATATTGTATGAAATATTGTGAACAACAATGATATAATATTTGTTGTTATGTTTTATTTTGTAAAATCATGTTATACCTTATATGTTATTATTATACAATGATTTTAATACAAGTGTTATTATTTGATTAAGAAAATGAAACTTTTTTCATCATAATATAAAATAATTATAATACATATACATAATCATAGACAAATTAGTTAAAATAATTATATTATGAAATAGTATTATCAATATTATTATATTTATATGTACTTTATATTACAATGAAAAATATAATTAATATTCTCGCTGCTTAGCGCGAGTATTCTCCTAGTATAATATAATACGAGGATGGTTAAGATACTCAATTAAGTATCATAGATTTGGTATTTAAATTTTTGTTACCTTTGAATTTGGTTTGAGATTTGTGTTTTTGTTACCATTAAATGCACAAATCTCAAACCAAATTCACTAATCAAAAAGTCCTAAGTACTACACACATGATACTTAATTAAGTATCTTAGCCATCCTCCTCGTATAATATTGGTGCAAAATATAATAGTTAAGAACTGAAATATAAATTAAATTGTTACATGTCATGATATCACCAATTAATTGTCTCTCCGAAATTGGGCATCAATTTAAAGTCATCTTATCACTTGGGCCTAATCAAAGGTTTAGGTCCAACTCAATTTAACTAAATGGGTCGGGCCTAATATTGTAAGTTCATTGTTTTTGTTTCATTCTATGCCGGGAAAGCAACTTTCAAACCTTAAATGTTTTTTATCAGATACATTCTACAAGTTTTTCAATCCATTTTTTCATAAAAAATTCTATACATTTCTTCAGTTCAAGTCACTTTTATGGAAATCGACAAAGTTTGACGGTACCAAACGCTTTAGGAGCAAAGCATTTCCTTCTGAAAAGACGTTCTTTGAGGGAAATTGACAAAGTTTGGTGGTACCGAACGCTTCTCGACAAAAGAGTTTCTTCTGGGAAGATGCAATTTTAAGGAAATCGACAAAGTCAGTAGTGTCGTTTTTTCCAAAGCTGTCCACTTTTTCTAGAAGAAAGCGTTACTTTCTGAAAGACGACAATTCCATTTTGGCAGGCTTTCCTTCGCCGTGTCGTTTCTTTGTGTTTACCATGCTATAAATAGATGGCATTGTTAGCAATGGTGAAACTCATCACAAAGAAGTTCAAAGGCATCAAAACACCTTAGAAATGTTCATGTTCATATCCATTAACCTGGATGATATGGACGACGACGACGACGACGACGAGGTTCTTAAGTTATTTGGCTTGGGAGGAATTGGAAATGTTACAACAAGGCGTCTCAAATGGCCGCTCCGCCACAGCGCTCGAGGGTATGAATTTGTTCAATGTTTTCCTCAATTTCATTTTACTTGTCTGAATGTGAAAGTTAAAAAAACTAAATAATTCAGTGAACAGAAGGCCAAACATGGAAAACATTCTATAAGCAACTCATTTATTATTTCATTTCCCAAAACAAAGCATACTACATTAATCGCCCACAAAACATTGAAAAATAAAATAAAAAATGGAAAATTGACTTTGTTATTGTTATTTCTTTTCCTATCCTTCAGCTTGGTCTACCAAAAAGAAGGTTTCCCGTGGCGGGAAACCTCAGGCATAGCCAGAGATGCGTTTGATGAACTCATCAAAATTCGCATCTCGGTCGAGCATGCTTATCCTCACATACTCTGGCCCTGCTCCGAAATGGGTCCCGCTCCGAGTCAGAATCTTCAGGTCCCTGAAGAATCCCTCGCAGTCCGCCCCCGCTTCATGGTCGCACCGGAGCCAGGCAAACGCTACAACATAACGAGGTAAATAACATTAAAAACAACAAATAATAACATCAAAAATAAATAAATAATAATATTTTATGTGTACGTACCAGGATAAGTTTCTGCGTGTTCCTTGGTGAACTCGCAGAACTCGGTGGGGAACTGGGGCAAAGTGAACGCCCCCGACAGCTCGATAGCCTCGCGGAGCCGTCGCCACCTGCCGGCCATGAGACGCCTGCCGAAGTGGAAGAGCCCGCCACCTGGCGCACCGAGATCCGGGAACTCATATCCGTCAGATATGACTTGCAGGATCTTGGCGGCACGAACTTGGGAGTCCTTGGAGACTCCAATGGAGTTCATTTCAATGAACTTCACCATGCGTCGTGCCACGTCAGCGTCCTTGACGAGCGCCCAGCCGATTCGGGTACCGGCGTGACCCGTCGACTTGGAGACCGTGAAGAGGGCGATGTCGCTGTCGGTCGGGCCGCGAATGGGCGTGTACTGAGGCCAGTAGTACGCCATGTCGTGGATCCTGTGGCCCACGTCAGTGCTCAACACGGCCTCTTTCTTTTCGCCGTCAGGGTTGTTGGGGGAGCAGACCAATTCGATGAAACTGGTGTCTCCATTGTATGTGGCTGCGTCCCCGCCCCATTGGTAGAGGCCCGACTTCATAAAGCTGGCAATGCCCATATACATCTGTAAAAGACAAAATATAGTCAAAAAGATATTGTATGTAAATTTAAAAAAAAATAATAAAATGAAATTGTACAATTTTTTTTATGAGTGGAGATCATTTTTTTAGAATAATAAATAAATTGGTGTTGTTTAAAATCATGGGAACATAGGAACAAATATGACAGGAGAACAACAGAGTTGTTTAAGTAGTTTTTAAATCTAATCTTAAGATATGAGACTTGACTAAATATATATATATGAGATTAATACAACTTAATTAAGATTGCGCATTAATTAATTTAGTGAGATTGCTAATTCTTGCCTGCCTAGCCTCTAACCACTCACATGACACAATGTGCTAAAAAACACAAAAAATAAGATAAAAGTTTTTCTTGAAAAAAGAAATTTAGCCGAGATACAAGTACTTCACTACAAACATACAAATTTAGCCGAGATACAAGTACATCATATAATACATATAATATATCATATATACTTGGAAATATTTGAAAATAAAAACTTCTTTAAGTTACGTAAACACTATTTGCGCAAAGATATTAAAAAATAAAATGGACTTTTGTTTCGAAAGAAAAATAAGCAATATTTAATTTATGTATGCTAAGCTCAAATTTATAATTTATAATACATATAATATATCACATACTGAAGAAATATTGAAAAGAAAACTTCTTTACGCAAACAATATTTGCGCAAAGATAGTAAAAAAACTTTTTTTTTCGAAAGAAAAATAATTAATACTTAATTTATGTATTATGCTAAAATTTTGTAGAAGGAAAGGTGAAAGGGCATGTCTAGTATTGGAAAAAGATGATCACATGAAACAGAGTGTGGCAAATTGCAAAAAATGGAGACAAGGGAGCAAGGCATGAAATAGTATAACGTTTCCAAAGCTATTAAATTATGTCTCTCCATTTTAGTTTATATAAATTAAACATGGACCACTATCTTTGTCCCCCTTTATTCTAATCATATCATCAGTGCCTTTCTTTGGTACATGCAATTCAATTCAATATGGTATAAACACAAACTAGGGGCCTTCAATGATGGAGACAACCATATTTTAATTAAGTACTTTTAATAATGTAATAATACAAAGAGTTATACCGAGTAATAGGGCGCAGCAGAGACGACATTGACGGGTTGACGGGCCCCCTCGGCGTTGGAGAGAGCGTAGAGCGCCGCATGGATGAGTTGAGTGGACCCCACACCAACGATGATGTGGCGATTATCGGTGACGGCGTTGCCAACGACACGGTGAATGCGTCTCACTTGATTGGCGAATTCGGGCTCCATAAACCAGCACAAGTTGGAGGCATCAGAGAAGTAGCTCATCTTCTCCCACCCTGGAATCACCACCGTTGCTTTCTCTCCCATCTCCATCCAGAATGACTCGAACATCGTCGGATCGCCCCTGAAAATAATCATTTATTTATTAACGATTAAATCAGGACCACAGTTAATTAAGAGCAATGGTCCACCAGACCAGGTCCATTTGGTGGAGGGCTTCAACTCAAATACCCAGAAAAAGAAGTAATAAAAAGGAATTTACTATAAATAAAAAAATTAAGGAATTAGGAACAAAAAAAACGGGCATATCCACTCCATTTCAGGAGAAAATGGACATCTCCATCTCCCACCACAACATCAGTTTATTGCCATGGGGAAGGACCAAATGATAAACTATATTAAGAAGATCACTCACTGGTCAAGGTTGATAATGGAGTCTCCACCAACTTTGGGAACAGCAGTAGCATTGGAAGGCTGGTTCTCCATGGCTTCGCAAATCTTTGTCTCGCTTTCTCTTCTCTCCTTCAATGTGGAAACACCACTCCATGAGGCGTGCTTATATAGGACGGACACCAATACCATGATGAGCAAGAGATTCAGTGTAAGGGAAAATGATACAGTGTATTTCACTAAATTGGGAAGATATGGTTGGCTCGTCTTTCCTTTTCGGGCACTCACCTTCACCTTCCTCGAGTTCGCCATTTTGATAAGTACTAGATTATTTCTTTCCAGAATTGTTGATGGGTCTGAGTAGTTTTGTGGGATTAAGCTTCGAATAAGTTTCAATTTGGGTTTGAGTTGGGTTTGGGTCTGGATTAAGGCCGTATTTATAGGAGGCGAGTTCTTCGTTGGGGTCGCCAGGGTAACGGTTCTTGAATAGCCTTGCTTTGGATTTATCTCGTTTCAGTGTAGTGAGGCTGTAAAGTGGCGGTTAAAGTTGGATTGAACTCTGTCCTGACCTTGCTCTCTCTTAGCTCTTCTTCGAACTTCACCGTAATGCCTCCAAGGTGTTTGTTGTTTTGCTTCTTCGGTTACTTTCTTTTCCCTTCCACAAGCGAGGTCTTCCCGGAGAGGGCTTCTTTTGCCAGTTCGTAACGCCTGTTAGGTGTTTGTTGTTTTGCTTGAGAGAGCCAGAAAGTAAAGTAACCTTTCTTTGGCCTTGGCTTCTCTGGTTTTGCTTGGGTAAAGGACAATTTGCAATTACTTGTCACTTTAACGGACCAAAATGAAACGAAAATGGAGGAAGAAGAAAACAAACTGGAAGGTGCAGAAAGATTTCAGCTTTATGATTTGTAAAGGAAAGGGGCTCTAGAGAAAGTGCAAGGAGGGAGAAGAGGAGGGGAATAACAATGAGATGATAGGGGGGACTGGAAGGGGGAAGAGAAAAAGACATGCACCAATTTCAAAAAATCTTTAAAATTTATTTTTGATTTTGATTGTGATTTTATTTTTGGTTTCTGCAATGTATTAGGCCCACTCTCATGTTCTTAATAACATGTATTTATTCTTCCATTATCAATCACTAATTTGTGAATTTATACTGCCCCCAACCATATGATTATATTAAATTAATCTAACTTTTGATAGTATCATATACTAAGTTTTAGTGGGTTAGTGTTTCTCCTATTTTAATTGACATTTGAACTTTATTATTTGTTCAATAACAAAAATGTGATGTAATGTGGAGATGGCAAATTTGGTGGTTGAATGTCGGATCATTATTCACTAACGTAACACAAATAAAAAATCCATTTGAGTTCAAGGGGGTGGCACTTTGACTAAAATTATAATTTGAAGTAGTCATTAGAGCATAATAGAACAAACATAACACAACACAGATTCTATTGTCCCAATGATTGGAATTGGACGGTTTAGGCCGGGTCTTTCTGAACATTTAGGCCCACCATAACACAGATTAAATCATGATTATTCATTCATCAATTGTACCAAATAGAATAAAACAGAATATTATATTCAATTGACTTGTGATTAGACTTGAAATTGGTGGGAGTCACAGTGGCTTATTGGTTTTACTTACTTTTATCACCCCCACACAGGCCACACTCGTGCTGAGAAGCAAGTCAGATTCTGATTGTGCAGTCACTTTCAAGAATCCATTGCATCATCTCCTCAATGACTCAATCTAATCGCAACTTCTCATATGTATGTTATGTTATGCTCCTCTTTTTCATGGAAGAAATTCAGAGCCTTTTGTTTACAATGCATCCCTAACCTTACAAAGTTTGTGACAAAAATCTGTCACCCGTGGTACAGGAATTCGACCATACGGTGATATTTTAACATATGATTTAAGTTATGATTCGAATACAACGATATGAGTAAAATCGATTTTTTGAAGTATCCGCGCAAGACCGGCTCAACCATATGAAGGATCCGAAGCTGATTTTTTGAAAATATTCTTATTAAAGAATATTAAGATTTTACATGTGATTGTGTGGTTTTTTGGTTAAACTTGAGATGAATCTAAGGTTCAAATCTCGTCACATCATTTTTCTGTCATAATTTCCTAGTATTTTAGAGGAGAAAAAAATTAAAATTATTGTTTGTAGAAATTCGAACTCATGGCCTCTCATTAAGTAAATAATTTTTCTATCAATTTACCAAAAAATTTCCTATGCTATTTTGTAATTTTATTGTAATTGTATTTATTTTAAACTGAATAAATCATATTTTTCGAAAAAAAATTAGACCCCATAAAAGTTTGAATCCGAAACCCGTGCTTCATAGGTCTTACATATGGACCGGACGTATCTGATAGAATATCTAAGTTTGTGTGACAGATTCGGTTTATGCGTAGGTATCGTTACTTCAAAGAAATATACAATTTTTTTTAATCTACGCATTAATGTGTTCTGATCAAGTAATGATCATATAAACCCATCACAAAATCGACACAAGAATCATTTGTGTGACTTGATTGTGTGACTATAGTCAATATCTAGGTCATATGTAACTAGGGATGTCAACGGGGCGGGTCGGGTTCGGGTAAGCCTCCCCCATACCCGAACCCGAATTTTCGGGTATTACCCGAACCCGAACCCTAAATACCCGCGGGTATAAAATGATACCCGAACCCGAACCCGCGGGTAATGATATACCCGCGGGTATACCCGTTACCCGAAAACAACGCCAAATCGAAATCGCCTGAAGAAAACAATGCCGAATCGCCGTTCTTGCAGTCGCCGCTTGTTCCGGCCTGGTCTTTGTTTTGTCGTGACGAGCTCGTTCGCCACTTGCAGGAGGTGCGGCTCAGTCAGGGGCTGCCGCTGCTCTAAGAGCGTGAAGGGGCTGAACACGAGCTGTTCCGGCGTGGGTTGAAGAGAGAGGCAGCCACTGAACACGAGAGAGAGAGAGAGAGGAGGTGAAGGGGCTGCCGCTGAAGTTCTGAACACGAGAGAGAGAGAGAGAGAGAGAGAGAGAGAGAGAGCTCTAGGGCTGCCGCTGAACACGAGAGAGAGAGAGGAGGAGAAGGGGCTGCCGCTGAAGTTCTGAACACGAGAGAGAGAGAGAGAGAGAGAGAGAGAGAGAGAGAGAGAGAGAGCTCTAGGGCTGCCGCTGAACACGAGAGAGAGAGAGAGAGAGAGAGAGAGAGAGAGAGAGAGGAGGTGAAGCGTGAAGGGGGGCTGAACACGAGAGAGAGAGAGAGAGAGAGAGAGAGAGAGAGAGAGAGGAGGTGGGTTGATGTTAGGGTAATTTTCGGGTACGGGTTCGGGTTACCCGCGGGGCGGGTAGTACTCCGCCCGAACCCGACCCGAACCCGAACCGGGTATTTTGTTTTCGGGTATTACCCGACCCGCGGGTATTTTTTTCGGATATTACCCGCCCCGTTCGGGTCGGGTACCCGCGGGTTCGGGTTTCTACCCGGCCCATTGACATCCCTATATGTAACAACCTAAAATATGTATCTTCGTAGCTTAACCTGTAGATTGACTAGATTCACATATTGAAAGCAAAAACGTAGAATTGTAAATCTACTTTTGTAGTAGTAAAGTAACGAGGCACTTTTCAACATAAAAACATTTTGTTGCAACATTGTTAAGAGTAGAAAGACTAAGAGATAATTGTCTTATTATTGATGATTACGAGGAAGATTACGTGGTCTCCGTATAGACTAATAACTAACAGTTAGAAACATTAATCCTAATAGTTAAGTGATTCAATTTAGTCTAAATGCAATGAATTAAAAGCTACAATGATGTACATACGAAACAATTCATTCTAATATACTAAACATTCCATTAAACATGCATAATTAAGTATAGGGTTGAAAACTCGGAATATATGTATTTAATAACACGTTTATATTAAATATATATCCTGAATTGAATTGTACGATTGTTTGAGTGTTATCAATTAGGGATGTGGATTCTGCTAGTTCGGTTCAAATCGAATCGAATAAGATCAAATTATTTTAAATCAAATCAGACTATATTTTAAACCGATTAAAATCAAATCAAATAATCCAAATTTTTATTCGGTTTATCCAGTTGAACCAAATAAAAAATATTAATAATTTCAAAATACATTACTATTTATAAAAAATATAAATAAATCTTTATTATATTATTTTATAATATTATAACATCAAATTTTAATATATAACATTGACATATAAAAATATATGAAAATGAAATGTTATTCCGTCGGTTCGATATAACTAATTTTCAAAAGACTACAATCGAATAATATCATTTTTTAACCAAACCGATTCAACCGAATTTGACCCTTTCGGTTCCCGGATAAATCAAAACGTTTAAACCCCCCTAAATTATCATAATATACGACAATTATGATAAACGAAACAATCAAACTATAGCAAAATTTCATGATCATCATCAAAAAAACGCAAATCTCAATGCAAATACAATTATGTTAAAAAACATTAAGTATCAAATCTTTGATACTCTCTCTCTCTCTCTCTCTCTCTCTCTCTCTCTCTCTATATATATATATATATATATATATATATATATATATATATATATATATGAGGAAGGCTAAGATACTTAATTAAGTATCATGAGTTTGGTGCTTAAGATTTTTTGACCATTGGATTTGATTTGAGATTTGTGTTTTTTAATGATATTTAAACTCATCATTAATGATTTCCATAAAAATTTGTGCTTATTATTAAATGCATGAATCCCAAAGCAAATATAATGGTCAAAAAGTCATAAATACCAAACTCATGATACTTAATTAAGTAGCTTAACCATCATATATATATATATATATATATATATAGAGAGAGAGAGAGAGAGAGAGAGAGAGAGAGAGAGAGAGAGAGAGATGGCTAAGATACTCAATTAAGTATCATGAGTTTTGTACTTAGGATTTTTTGACCATTAGATTTGCTTTGAGATTTGTGTTTTTTTAATGTTATATATACTCATCATTAATGATTACCATATCAGTTTATGATAATTATTAAATGCACAAATCTCAAAGCAAATCTAATGGTCAAAAAGTCTTAAGTACCAAACTAATGATACTTAATTGAGTATCTTAGCCATCCTCATATATATATATATATATATATATATATATATATATATATATATATATATATATATATATATATATATATATATATATATATGGGGAGTTCTATCATACACCCTTTTACAAGGGTATTTTGGGTATTTTAGCAATTAATTATATTTGTAAAAGGGTGTATCATAAAATTTATCTTTTATAGAAATTATGGTTTAAATGAACAAGAAAAAATTCCAATTTAGTTAAACATTAATTGATAAATATATTTGATATCTTACCTTAAATATTCATAAATGAATAATTACTCCAAATACCCTTGAAAATGGGTGTATGATAAGGAAATGAGTGTATGATAGAAGCCCCCCATATATATATATATATGGGGGGCTTCTATCATACACTCATTTCCTTATCATACACCCATTTTCAAGGGTATTTGGAGTAATTATCCATTTATGAATATTTAAGGTAAGATATCAAATATATTTATCAATTAATGTTTAACTAAATTGGAATTTTTTGTTTTTCATTTAAACAAAAATCTCCATAAAAGATAAATTTTATGATACATCCTTTTACAAATATAATTAATTGCTAAAATACCCAAAATACCCTTGTAAAAGGGTGTATGATAGAACTCCCCTATATATAAATCCACAAAAAGAATCTAAAAAAAGAATTCAATGACCAAAATATATTATTGAAATTACCAAAATATATTTTTGTATATAACAAAATATACGTTTGAAAATATATTATTTTATTCTTAATTTTAACCATGTTAACATGTTGGATTAAACAGTATATTTTGTTCATTTAAATAGTATATTTTCTTAATTTCATTAGTATATTTTGCGTGCGTGGATTCTTTTTGGATTCTCCTTAGCAAACGTATAATTATCAATGAATGAGTAATTATCAATTAATGATACACCCATTTTCAAGGGTATTTGGCGTAATTATCAATTAATAAGTATTTTAAGTAATTTTTCAAGTGTATTTATCAATGAATGATAGGCTAAATAGAAAATATGTATTGTTCATTAAAGAAAATTTATCCATAAAAATGGTTTTATGATACACCCTTCTAAATACCCAAAATGCCCTTTTAAAAGGGTGTATGATAGAACTCCCCATATATATATATATATATATATATATATATATATATATATATATATATATATATATATATATATATATATAGAGAGAGAGAGAGAGAGAGAGAGAGAGAGAGAGAGAGAGGGGGGGAGGCTAACCTACTTAATTAAGTACTAAAGATTTGATATTTAATGTTTTTAACCATTGGATTTGCATTGAGATTTGTGCATTTAATGATGTGCAAAAAATTCATGATCATCATGAAAAAACACAAATCTCAATGCAAATATAATGGTAAAAAACATTAAGTACCAAATATTTGGTACTGAATTAAGTAGGTTAGCATCTCTCATATATATATATATGGAGGGAAGCTAATCTACTTAATTAAGTACCAAAATTAATGTTTCTTAACCATTGAATTTTTTATTGAAATTTGTGTATTTAATGATGTGCACAAAATTTCATGATCATTATGAAAAAAATTCAAATCTTAATGCAAATCCAATAATTAAAAAGTATTAAGTACTAAAACTTTGGTACTTAATAAAGTAGGTTAACCTCTCATATATATATATATATATATATATATATTGTTTGTCCGTTCGAACAGAATATAGTCAGAACTTGTATGATAAAATTATACACATAATCCAGACAGCAACTCTTCCGTTCGACCGGAAAGTTTTCTCCGTTGTCATACATGAATTGTATCTCGACATTCATGGCATTTTGTCATTTCTGTGAATCTTCACACATCATAACTTCTTCGTAGTATGTTGGTTCACTGTGTTAGATAGAGAAGATCTACAATGATTAGTTATATGAACTCGGTGTATGAACACCGAGTACCGAGTACCGTTAGGATTCATGTATAAATTGGTACCAGTAGTCTAGAGTTGTAATCAATATAATTCATCAATAAAACACTTGAATTCATTTCGTCAATTCCAACTCTATTGTCAGAATGTGGTTTTTATTTGAAGCTCAACCCCAATCGATGTGCCGGCCTACTACGTTCTGAAACTGGTCCGGTCGTTCTAGCCCAACATTACCAAAAACTCACTTCTCTCTGCAAATATGCCGCATCTACCCGTTCGACTCGGCTTGTCTTCAGGACATCCAATTAGTGTATATTTTAGTTAACAGAAAGGAATTGTCAATAGATTCAAACTTATATTCTCTTTAGTCATATGCATTGTACTTAATCAGCTGAATAATGAGTTATTGGAAAATTATGTGACCTAAAGCTATTTCAGAGATCCAATACAGGTCCTCCGTTGGATTGAAATTTGGACCTGTTTAAACATTGAAAGTGACAATGATTCAATGAACCCCACTCGGAACCCATGTGGGGAGCTAGTGAGCAAGGGGGAGCGAAGGAAGAATAACTACTCCATACTATGGTAATGATGGTTTGGCGCGAAGTGGTAATCATTGGATTTGGGACCATCTTGCTTGTTCAACCAATCTTAGTTCCTATGCTAGATTCATTTAAGATCGATTTAATCTATTTGACCATGTGGAAAGATGAGTACTATTGTTTGATCGCGAATAAAATGATTGTCAATCATGCCTATTTGATGAATTTCAACTACCTAGATTTTAAAAATGTATGGAATAAAACTAGTTAATTGTTATTTGCACCTTTTAGGCTTTTATGGTCCTAAAGAGTCCAAACACAATGAATGTAGCTTGTATACAAGCTCTTTTACCAAAGCCTTTTGGGCTAAGTTACTTCTTGGGCCAATATAATTGTCCACCTCCTCGAATCATCCCAATTGGCCCGAACCATGCAGAACCTTCACGATCATTAATAATCAATGTTTTAAATTGCGATATTGCGATCCATTTCGGTCGGGTCTTTTTTGCAGCGGATTGCGTTTGCGGGCGCAATTTCGGCGCAATGACCTTATTTTGGACAGTCGTTGCAATATTAAATTATATAAAAATAATAATTTGTTTAAATATATTTTTCACAATATTTTTATCACTATTAATATCGTAAAATTTTCTTTATAATTTTCATCTAAAAAGAATAAAAAAGTTAATTGTCCAGGAACCTTTTCAGTGTAAATAAAAATAGATCATAAAATTTACATTAAAATGGTAATTATACGGGATCTTTGGAATTGTATTTTGTTGAAGAATTTTTTTGTCGACATCCTAAAAATATCAAAACACTATAACACAAATTTTAAATCGAAACATCAATGAAATCCAATGAAAATTACTAAATTCATATATTTATAGATGTAAATGACACATTTTAGAAGTTATATATGTTATGAGCATATTTTTTCAAATATTTTGATAATAAAACATGGAAACTAAGTATTAAATAATCATAAAATTTATGTTATAATGTTTATATTAAATAATTCTCGATAAAATTACTTTAACGTGTGTTTTGTGTTTAATCCAGGGTAAAAGACAAAATTTCACAAATCCAAGCCCATCATTGCATTCCTCTCGTCGAGACGAACGATTTCGATATAAATTTCATGTAATTTGGTGAAAGGATGAGAAAATTACAACGATTTGAATATTATCCGCAATATTTGACCCGATATGGCCGCAATATTACCGATATTTCGCCGCAATATCCGCAATTTCTCAAAAAACGATATTTTCGCAATTCTTCATTGCGATATAGCGATCCTAAATCTCAGTCCGCAATATCCGCAATATCGCCGCAATTTAAAACACTGTTAATAATTAATACAAAAAAGGTTTATAACATGATATCTCGTAAAATCACTAAACCAACCATGTTCATCTCCCTTACAATTTGTCCCCAACTAGACAAACAAACCCACAAACACAGTCCTGAAAAACAAACACAATTGTATATGCAAGATAAACAACACAATAATCCCCAACAAAACAACACTCAATGCACACACACACTATTTTATTTCATTTCTTTTTCTTTTCTATGAAATTTAACATCTCCATCGCGGTCTAACGATTATACCATCCTTTCTGGGGCTGCATAATCTCGCCATCATTCATCAACTTATCCAAAACCACATTCAGATCAACATTCTGTCCGTTCTCGGTCAACCTCCTAACCGTCGCCCTAACTTGCTCCCTCGAAAACCCCATCATCGCAACTTTCTCCACCACATCATCTAAAGGCACCCTACTATCCGAACCCGGCCCGGATCCGGGTCTGGTTCCGGACCCGACCGGCACCGGCACCGGCACCGCTTGGGGCAACACTTTCGCAGTCGGCAAACCACCACTTGTGAACGGAGAAGTGTTAGGAGGCTTCATCCCGCCTCGATAAGAAGGGGATCCGCCTCCGTAATATGGATCGACTTGTGGGCCGTAATTGGGCCGGTTAGGAATGGGTTGAGGTTCGTTGTACATGGATGGTGGTGGTGGCCCGTAGAAAGACGAAGATGGTGGTGACGGACCGGTTGGTTGTTGTAATTGTTGCATGTAGGGTGGTTGCGGAGGAGCGTTCGTGGGCCCACGTGGTGGTGGAGGGTATGTTTGCGGTTGAGGAGGAGCGCCATAAGGGTTGTTGGGTTCTTCGGTTGGACCGGGTTGAGTTGGAGGGTTTGTGTATGGAGGATATGGAGATTGCGGTGGTGGTGGTGGTTGTTGGTAGCCTCCTCCTTGTTGGTGGTGGAATTGGGGAGGATGAGTGGGGTCCGCATTATTAGGTTGGGGTTGGGGGAAATATGGGGGTGCGGATTGGGGCAACTGAGGGGGGTATTGTGGCGCGTTTGGGACCGGTAGCGAAGGACCTTGAGGAGGAGGAGTGTATTGAGATGGAGGCGCATTTGGGGTTGGTAGCGAAGGACCTTGTGGAGGAGCGTACTGAGATGGAGGAGGTGCAGGAAGAGCGAGTTGTTGTTGAGGAGGAGGAGGAGGAGGAGGCGGTGCTTGCGGAGCTGCCGGTGGAGGAAGGTGGTGTTCGGAGGTGTCTTGAGACCGAGGAGGAGGGGCGTCCGAAGAGGGTTGGAATTTAGAGAGTTGTAGTTGCGTCTCCACTATCTCTTGTTTGTCTCGTAGTATCTGTACTCCCGATTGTACCTTCACAAAAGGACAAAAAATATATAAACCACTTACTTTATTTTGATAATGTATAACAAAGGAAAGGGAAAGAATAGATGGTAACCTCGCGAAGGATGTTTTCGAAATGTCTCAACTTGCCATCGGTGTTGCCGTTATGATTTCCAACGACGAGCTTGAGATCGTCGACGGAGGACTCCACGTGGTGGGTCCGGGTCTCCAGTTGAGACAGCCTGGCGTTCACGCCTTCTAAAGCGTGCAACACGTTGTCTGCGTATTTTTTGACCACGCGGTCTATTTCTGTGACGGTGATTACGGGGGCGTAGTTGTTGGTTGCGGGTGCGGAGAAAGTTTCTTCGTTGTGCTTCACTTCTGTCAGAACTTGAGGCTCCAGTACTCCTGCGCTCTGTGTAATTAAGATAATCGAGCCAAAATCAGAAAGTTAGGACGATATAAATGGAATTTATTAGCATTCACGGCCTAGTTAAGTAATAAACTATTACGACCATATGTCAATTATAAGTTTATCTATAAAATAAAGACATACAATCACCAATTTAATTCAATTGGTCAGGGTCTATCCAGCTTTTCAAAGTAGTTCCATATACAGCTAATTTATCACTAACTATCAAATGTTTTGGTGAGTGAACAGTGAGGATTGGAATAAAATTTCCTAAAATTCATAATTCCCACTTTATCATTTGTTTGAACTCGTGATTATAAAATCGACCGAAATTGCAGAATCGAGCCAAAAGCTAGAATCGGTAAATTAAAAGCTGACTAAAAGAAAAATCACATGCATCTAATTCAATAAAGCTAAAACAAAAGTAAAAGTAAAATTGGTATCATACTCTGAGATTTGATGGCCCCATCCTAGAATCAAGAGATCCCCAAGCAGAAGCGGATCCAGCAGCACCAGTACCAATACCAGTACTAGAAGGAGGAGAAGAGGAAGAAGAGACGGTCCGTATAGGTTGAAAGTCATAGTTAGGCATAATCTCATCCTTAGATTTTCCGAAGCCACCTCCTTCGCCATTAGCAATATTGATATGGCTCGCCGAGTTGGTTTCTTCTTGAGGATTCATCAGATCTAGTATCTGTTTATCCATGAATTGCGAAGTATTCATCGTCAAATCTTCCAAATATCAAAATCCAATCCAGTAATTACTACGGGGTTTCGTCGAGACTTGATTGAGAGATAAGGAGAAAAGAAGAATGACGGGAAATTGTCTGACAAGACGAAAATTTGTGTAATGAAATTATAACTTGGTTAGAAAGCAAAAGAGGAGAAATGGACGTCTCCAGTTCGTTTGGAGGTTATTTTATTTGATTTGTGAATTGGCTTCATTTCAATGTTGTGTCGGTCGGTTGGGCCCCGATGAACAGTAATGACGTGGATGGGTTCGGGTCGAGCCACCTGTACACTTATCGATTTTATTCGGGCAATATTTGCATTATTTACATTCGACCATTTATCAATTGTTTCCTTCAGTCTTATCATTTATAACCTACAGAATTAGATTATTAAATTTACTAAAATAAATTATTTCAAAATTAAATTACAGCAGTAATAAAATTCAATTATATTATTATCATGAATCAGATTCGGGTTTGTATGGGTATAATCTCATTCATGTCCGGTCCGTACTCGCCCAAAATATTTGTAGGGAAATTCTTTTAAAAACTCCCTAATTTTTTTGGAAATTATGAAAACACCCCATCTTTTTAAATTTCCTAAATAAAATCCTTATATTTGTCACTTTCTCCAAAACCTCCTAATATATTTAGATTTCCTCAAAAATTCCCTATCTTTTTGTTATGATTTTGAAGATTATCATTATACCCATTTCCATAATTTTATTTGATAAATATTCATAATTTAATAAATAATAAATTTATATTAAAATACAAAAAATAAATAATAGATAGATATAAAATATTATAATGAATAATAAATATATTAAAATATTATTATAAATAATACATAGATATTAAAATACTAATAATTGTTGAAAATGACTTTTTAATATCAATTTATTATTTATTATAATATTATAATATCTATGTATTATTTATTATAATATTTTAATATTATGTATTATTTAATTTTTAACATTTTTTTATTTTTTTATAATAGTTTAATATCTATTTATTATTTGCTAAATTATAGAGATTTATAAAATAAAATTATGGGGGTATAATGGTCATTATTAAAAACATAACAAAAATATAGGGATTTTTTTTAGGGAATCTAAAAAATTTAGGGGATTTTTGGAAGAAACAAAAAAATAAAGTGGTTTTTGAGGGAATCTAAAAAAGATAGGAGATTTTCTAAAAATACAGGGTTTTTTTCAAAATTTGTACAAAAGTTAGGGGGTTCTTGAAAAAATTCCCATATTTTTAATTAGATAATATTCATCCACGAATACATTTAAACGGGTATTATCCGACTAGTTCGGATCGGATTCTCGTGGAGCACGGACAGTGGCGAGTCTGGACATTATTTTTTTAAGGAGAAATGAAATATTGGTTCTGAAATTATCCTACAATATTTTTGGAGAGACAAACAGTAAATTTTACGTTGTTATACTGATAAAATACACTGAATCACTAGATATATATATTATTCGGTAAAAAATTTGGGGGAGGGAGACCGCCCCTCCTGACCCTACTAAAATATGTCCCTGAAACGATGGCGCATTTCATAGAACGGGACGAGATACATCCAATCCAAAGTCAATGTCATAGCGCCTACGCTACGATATTAGCCAACTCATTGACATTTCCAAATGACAGCTAGGCAGAATGAACAAAGTAACCCCTGTTCGGTCGTTCGCATAGTAGAGTAGAATGCTGAGAAATTTCATGAGTTATTATTGGGGGGTTTCAAAAATTATTTTTTGGGCCGTTTAAAAAAGATATATAATTGTACAAGTTGTATATATAGTGGTTATTTCAAAAATACATAAGTATAATAATATTATGTAAAAATATGTATAGTTAAAAAAAACAATATCGCATCTATAAACAAAAAAAATTAACTAATGACAATATAAATTACTACTGAAAATAAGAACGCCCAGTATAAAAGTATATTCATAACAGGTATACTTTTTTATTCTAAAGACATATACAGATATACTAGATCATTTCAGAAAATATATACTTATGCTAAAAAGTATAATATTCATGTGAAAGGATATATTGTTATTAGAAGGGCACATTTTAAATTTTATAATTTAAAAGAAAATATTAAAAACATATTTCATAAGACAAATTGTTATTCAAAATATATATTAAAAATAAATAGATCGTGCATTTTAACATTTTACAGGATGTGTGATAAATATAAAACAAACATGTCATGCATATAAAGAATACGTTATTTGATTATTTCAAAATAATACCGATAAGACTAACGATTTGTTTTAAGTGTGTAAAATTAGGAAATTACCGTTTATTGAAATGGACACGCAATCGTCATCAGAAAAAGAAGGAGAAGAAAGATAAATCAAGCTACAATATCACAAGATACAAGAGCTAAAGTGAAGACCATTGAAGACGAACGTAAACGTAAATTCAAGATTACTGGAATTCATCTCATGAGCTTTAAGCTCTACAAATGCACGATCTCAAAGTTATCCCAAACTTATTCTTGATTAAACTAAAACTCAATTAATTAATATGAAAACATTCAAATCTCCAAACTAGTAATTTAACAATTGCAATATCAGCCTAAGTTACATTATCGTTCAAACGAATGGTTGGTGCGTTTAAATGAACGACAAATGTTGAAACAAATGTCATATGTGTTTGAACGATGCTCCATGTTTTTTAAAATGTCCGTGACTTTCAAAAATAAATTTATCATGTAAATAACCTCATGTCTCAGTTGGGTGAGTACTTGACACAACAAAATTATATGTTAGAGAAATTATGAATTCGGGTCACATCAATATCATATAAAAAATAAAAACATAAAATGACCGTGATTCTTGATCCAGGATTCTCCTAAAAACTATATCCGTCACTTTATACTAAAAAAATACTTTAAACAAGATCTCACATTTTTTATGATACTAACTTCTTTTTGGACGAAGATACTTTCTTTTTTAATATTTAATTCTGCTAAACTCATCTTAATATTAATATTATTTTCAAATTTTGATGACAAGTTTTCTCTAAATAAAATAAAATAATAAATTGTATATATTTAATACATTGCTTGAGCATTTTTTTTTATAACAAATGTAGAGGCTCTGGTATGTCCTCTATTGATGACAACGAGACTCGAATCCACAATCATTCACAATATATAATTTTTTATGTCTCGCACTCAACCAATTGGTCAATGAGCTCATTGACAATATTATTTGAACATATAATAACTATAATCAATACCAAATAACGAATATATAACTAATAATAAATTAATTCACTCTGATGCTAATTATGTATTAGTTCCTATATTAATTATTTGTTCGAGTATAAAATTAGAAAATATTTAAAATATATACTTGAACTGAGTGGAAATTAGAAACTTGTTGTACATTCCAATTGAGATATTTGTACAAATAATAGGAGTTTTGTTAGAGCCCAACCCACCTATCATAAGATAACAGCCCAATTTCAAAAATTATTTGCATTGTTCAGATTTATTCTCTATTTTTGTTTTGTGGTTGATTGATTTTTATTGGAAATCTGTTAACAAATTCAAAATCTGCAGTTCTTCATTACCACAAAGAGTTGAACATTTTTAATTTTGAGCAAGGCTTTGACCATTAAACATGTAAAGTTATCAACATCACATAAACCGATATACACATATTTTTGAGTTTATCATAAAAACTATTTAACAATTTACAAAATCACATGATCATTACAATGTATACTCCATAGCATTAAACAACAAAATCAAACCAATAATTTAGTACAAATACTCTACACGACAAAGCTTCGAAGAGGAACCGGTCCATGGAACCCGAACGATCACCATACTCTCTTCATACACAAATTCCACCTTTTCGCCACTAACCTGACATGTTATCGGTTTTACTGACGAGTAGACCCGCATCTCTCCAGACCCCTTCACTTCCACATTTACAATCAAGCTATTATTATTGTTCATTTCTTTTGCCTCCATGGATTGTACCGCACCACCTGAATTCATCATGTTCGCGAGCCCAATTGGCGCGAATTTAACCCGATTATTCAAACCAAGATTCTGAATCGGCGAGACCACTACAAGTTCAAATTTGAACGGGTCCAATGTGACCTCAAATTGCTCATCGACTTTTAGAAGTTTGAGATTCTTGGCTTGATGGAAGTAGGCTGCAAAGTACTCAACTCCTTGGATGGGGATCGGTTTCTTTCCATTACTCCATTCTATGTCTGACGGGCGGGTCGTGGCAGTTAGTATGTGCGAGAATTCAGAGGCACATTTATTTTTTCGCTCCTCACGAGACCACCCTCCTCCTTGGCAATTAAAAACACCAAGCACTCCACCATACTATAATTAAGTTCATGAAAACTTTAAGCAAAAAATACTTTGTATATGTATTATATAAGAAATGGCAAAATATTGACGAGAGGGGCTTAATTACCTTATTGAGATTCCAAATCTTGAGCATGGTTTTACCATCATGTAATGGGTCCTCGAACAAACAATCTCTTGTAGGCAAAGCATAGTGCTCGCATCTCAGTATCGTGCCATCTAGCAGTGCCAAGCTTTTGAGAAGAGCAAAGTCGTGTTGACCGACAGAGTCGCTGATGTAGATGGGCCCACCGGAGATGGCTCGAGAGGCTGCGTGAAAGGCCGCACAAGGATGAGTGGACTGGAACATGTCCCAGTCAGGGTGGATGAAGTTGCCCATCCATAGACTGTTGTATGAACAATGCACCATGTGGCAACCTTGTAACCAAAACGTACCATTCGGGTCACCAGATGGGTCCGTGCACCAGAAATCATCGCCTATATTAAACATAAAATGTGTTAATATTTGATACAATTTGAAACTAAAAAAGAATTATATATGGCAGATGTATGAAAATGTTTAAATTACCAACACGACCGAGGGAAATGGTTTTTGTGCCAAGTAGCATGAAGTCGTTGCAATGTTGCATACTTGCAATAACTCCATTCCCTTCAAAGTGCTTCTTCACTGACTCGGTTAGACCCGCGTAGTATGTCTTTGCCAACTCAACTCTACCGCCGTACTCCTCACTTAACATCTCCAATAACTACATATTTATTTAAATTGTTGAAATATATATTGTCCAAATTTATAATAAATGACATTATTTATTGTAACTAATATTCCTTATCCTGTACAAAACATAGAACGATACTGGCAGGTCGGTATAAGACCCATCATTGAATATGAAATTCTCAGAAGACATGCAAGAAGGGGAATCATATACATCATTCCTTTCCACAACAATTAATCGACGTTTTTTTTTTAATAAATGGAGAAGACTCGTTTGTCTTTTATTCATTGATGTCAATAAAACTTGAACTTAAAATCTCTCACAATATTTGATTTTTTTGTGTCAAAACACTCAATCAACTGATGAGCCCATTGACCACACAATTAAAAGTTGTGAGGGGAGTTGGGGCGATTTACCCTCTCTCCCTATTTCAAACTATATTCTAATTATCATGATAATTAACATGAAACACATAATTAATTCATATGTGATATCTAGAATTTAATATTCATATGAATTAACAATTCCTAATTAATATTAAGAAAATTGTTAATTAACATGTTAAGTGTGTTCATTAGGATATCGAGGCACCATAATTGAATATCAAATTCAGAATATAATTTTCCAAGAGAGTTTATGACTTACATGTATTACGTCCACCTTGACCCCATTGATCCCTGAAGCCTTCAAATAAGAATGCAACCCTTCATATAATTCATGAACACGGTTTGGTTCAACCAATCCCACTCCATTATTCACGATCTTGTCAACTGCGAGGTCCGACATGGTCATCTTCAACCCAGGCGACAATTTCGGTTTCACCACACGAGCAGGGGGTAAGCCCGGCACGTGTGGTCTCAATCCACCCCAATAGCCACACAACGCGTGCCACACGTACACATAATTCACACTCGGGAAGTTTTCTTTTAGGTCCCCGACGAACGCCCCCAAACCGGTTTCACCTTCGTCATTCTTGCTCTTATAAGCACGGAATTTGTAGTTCTCTTGGAACTTAATTAGCCGGCACGGCATTTGTTCGCCCGCAGAAGTACGATTCATCCCCTCCTGATTAGAAATGGGGTCATCATCATCATGACATATTGATTGCCATCCATCATCGATTATCACGAGACCCGGTGGGCATCCACCATCCGAGAGGGTTTTAACACCCTCCCACACACCGTGAGGGTGCACTTTAAGATAAAACGCGTCCCACGTGCACCAACCAAACTTGTCAATAATTCCCGGAGGAGTTTTTTCTTCCAGGGTTTTGAATGTGCCGAGATGCAATTGAACAACCCGTATTGCATCTCTGACTAGAGCATACGGGTCCTCACCAGCATGGAGGTACAAGACACTTGTGAAGGAGATGGACTTGACATGAGTCGATCCACTTTCGACGCACATGTCAACGAAATCTTCCTGCTCCCCCGATTGCAGAGAGGCCCTGAAAGCCCCGTCTACAATGGGGAGCAGCAAGACGTATGGACGACCAGAACTCAAGTCACGATCAAGAAGTATGAATTGGGTCTCGTGTTCGAGATCCCTTCCTTTGTTGCCTATCCAATGGGTTGTCCACCAGACTTTAAACCTAAATATGCTCGTGAAACGGATACCTTCGAGACGGCCGAGAGGTGCCATATGACGGCTCTCCGCCGTTGGTGCATGAAATCCCAAAAATGCCCCTGCTTGGCTTTCCTGGCCTTCTAACGAGAGAGATGTTGGGGTGAGGAATATGTTGGAAGGGACATCGTGGAGGATTGTGTGACCCTGGACTGTTAAGTCCGTGCCCTTGATCATGAAATCAGAAGCCTGGTGCTTGTCTTGGGCCTCATTGATTCCAATCTTGCTGTTTTTACTGACATGAGGAGCCATGTTGGTTGGATTTGGTTTTGAGGATGTGAGAAAGAAATGGTGAAGAGACAGAGGTTTAATGATTTGTGAGAGAGATTTTGGTGTAGAACACAATGAATGGGGAGGTGTCTATTTTATAAGGTTTTCATGACCCCACACTTGCAAAAATATTGAGCTGCTAGTTAGTGATTATCAAGCATATTCTTATAATTAATTAATTTGATCGGTGGACATATATGGATAATCTTCTCAAATATAGAGATTATAGTGATTATTTCATTTTGCGAAAGATATCTAATATTCATGATCCCTAGTATCATTGACCTATGTTAATCAGCCTAAGAGAAGCTGCCCTATAGGCTATATGCTCATTACAAGTGACACATGTTAACCTATAGAGGTCCATGTCATGCATTGAAGGCTTGGTTCAAACTTCTCCGGTTTTTATTAATATGGAGATATCCATTACGAACACAATTCATGCAGTATAGTATAATTTCACTTGATCATCTGAAAATCCTGGATTTTTACAGTTTGATAGAAAAGGAGATGAAAGAGTACACTTGCAATGGAAGAAAATTGATCCTTCTAGTTGTTCAAAACTTTGAAAACTTAAATAAACGATGTTATGTCATCGTGTCACTAGTTTCTCCAATCCACACGTCCATTTATCCTTAAATAATCCACCGTCCTAAATTGATGGTTTTGTGGTACGTGGAGGTGTTATTTGTGGATCTTACGTACTGTACCGGTACATTCAACACAGTTAGTTACCTTTCATAGTTTGGCCGGTGGGTTTTTTTTGACAAGTACCGGTACAGTAAATTGACACATAGCTTTGGTCGGTGAATCTTTTGATTCGTACCGGTTGATATTATCTAAACACAAATTAATTGGAATTGTTTCTGGCATGTTCTTGTGTTGTACCGACATACCCAACTCCCACTGAAGTCTAATATTCTATCCATTGATGTGTATTGAATTTCAGTCTAATATTCTATCCATTGATGACCCACCTCCAGAAATTTCTGGTACGCTGTTGCTGTACAGGTATTTTCACAGATCACAGGGCCACAAATTAATTTGTGTTTAGATAATATCTAAACACAAATTAATTTGGATTGAAGTGGAATCAAACATTTAAACCATGATTAGGATTCATTGATGGAGATATTAATGTGGATTGGGCTTCGACTCATCTCAGCATATTTTCGGGAAAGTACTGATCATATTCTTAGTGTTAATTTCATAGCCGTTAGCCCGTTATAGTCTTGGTTTAGTTACCACAACCTCGCGTTCAGCCCTCTCTTCTGCTCGCTCCAGAATACCACAACCTCGTCCTCGTCCTCTTGGTCTCTACACCGAGCAACTCTCCGGTACCTCCTTCACTTCCCCTCGCCGTCTCAATCAGTGCAGTTTCCTCTCTTTTACATCTTGTTATTAGGGTTTCAGCTCGTCTCTCCCCTCTGCCTGCTACAGTGCCTCCGTAAGTATCAATGTTTTCTGCTCGTCTCTCCCCGCCAAGCAATAAATCAATCAATTATGTAGTTTTTCTGCTCGTGTCTCCCCTCCAACTCTTAAGTATCGATGTTTACTTTATGGTTTCAGTTCGTCTCTCCCCTTCTGCTCGTTAGCAATTCTGTAAATCAATCAATCAATTTCGTAATTAGTCTTGAACATCAAATTATTGTTTTAACAATCAATTTTGTAATTAATCTCTCCCCTCCAACTCTGTAATTAGTCTCTCCCCTCCAATTTTGTAATCAATCAATTTTTTCTTGGTGATTAATTTTTGATTAAGCAATCAATTTTGTAATCAATCAATCAATCAATTTTGTAATTAGTCTCTCCCCTTCAATTTTGTAATCAATCAATTTTTCCTTGGTGATTAATTTCTGATTAATTTGGTGATCAATCAATTTTGTAATCAATCAATCAATTTCGTAATTAGTCTTGAACATCAAATTACGAAAGATACATTTCTGATTAATTTGGTGATTTGTATAGGTTTTCAAAATGTCAATCGAAGACCAACGTGCGGCTGCTTTAGGTGCTTTAGTGGGAGGTTTTATCATTTCGATGCTTCGCAAAAAAATTGAAGGAGGGCAAGCAAGCATTTCAAGGGATATAATTGACAAAAGACATTTCATCCGAAATTCGTACATAATAAGAGTGATTCATGAGTCCGATGTTGGATGTGTTGCGATGACCCGATTGAGAAGAAGTGCATTTTTTGGATTATGTGATATCATGAAAAATAGGAAATTAATGTGGGATACATTGCATGTCACACTTGAGGAGCAAATGGCCATATTTTTGCACGTCATAGCTCATAGTGTGAGAACTTTTGTAATTTGAAATTAAATTAAAAAACTATTGGAATTTCATAATTCAATTACATCAAGCCAAACAAAATAAAATAAAACATGGTAGTTATTTTTACATCAATCCAAACATTATAATTAGAAGTGCAGTTACGGAAAGTTGACTTACGGAAGGTGAATTTACTTCATGTAATTTGTAACACAGTCATCCAAACATGCCCTTACTTTTTAACCTCAAATAAGTTCTGGCCCAGACTTTCTAACTAAATAAAACATAATTTGGAAATAAAAAGAATGATTTTTGTTAATAAAAAAAAAAGAATGATTTTCTTGTGCTCTCGTTTCATAGGGTTATTATAATAACTAGAAAAATTGTCCGCGCTTCGCTGCGGGTTTATATATATAATTATTTAATATATGAGAGATGTTAACTTATTTAATTAAATATCAAAAATTTGGTACTTAATATTTTTTAACTATTGAATTTGCATTGAGATTTGTGTTTTTTTATGATGATCATGAAATTTTGTGCATATCATTAAATTTGCAAATCTCAATGATTAAAAAATATTAAGTATCAAATTTTTAATACTTAATTAAGTAGGTTAACTCACTTAATTAAGTATCAAATCTTTATTCTTGGGGGGCTTCTATCATACACCCATTTTCAAGGATATTTGGAGTAATTATCCATTTATGAATATTTAAGGTAAGATATCAAATATATTTATCAATTAATGTTTAACTAAATTGGAATTTTTTGTTATTCATTTAAATCAAAATTTCCATAAAAAATAAATTTTATGATACACCCTTTTACAAATATAATTAATTGCTAAAATACCCAAAATACCCTTGTAAAATGGTGTATGATAGAACTCCCCTTATTCTTGAATCTTGATAAAGTTTACATTTATTATTATTTTATGCGAAAAGTAGAAAAAAAAAGTGAAGCACATTTTTGAAATATTTTTTTATAAAAATGATGTCATCACTTGCCAATTGTTAAGAAGAAATCCCCCCTCCCATTAATTTTAGAATACAAGAGATATGGTGAGGCCACGTCGGCCGTTACTGTTCACCAGACACTGTCCATACTGTTCATCGGATACTGTTCACTCGACACTGTTCTCTACTGTTCAACCGAGTACTGTTCATCCCGGTTACTGTTCATATTTTTATTTTTATTTTATTTGACATATATCTTGTGTTCTAAATAAAATATTTGAATTTTTCATCGTATTAATAAATATAATTGACATATGTCTTGTGTTCTAAATAAAATATTTGAATTTAATAAAATACTATTCACACAAATATTTTTTGTTAGCCTCAGTTGGTATTATTTTATTTTTTTTACTTATTATAACAATTTTGATTGGTACCAAGCTGCGTTTTTTTGTGCTTATTATAATATTTTTGATTGGTACCAAGCTGCGTCTTTTATGTTTTTTTGTTTGTCTTTTTCAGAATTTTATTTTATTTGACATGTTTTGTATTCTAAATAAAACATTAAAATTTTTCTTTTGGAACATATGATATGTTTTGAGGAGGAAATTTTTTTGCATTTATTGCATAATACTTGTGACACTATTTAATATCAGATTTTTTTTTTTAAATTAACATTTATGAAAATTACTTTTGTTTTATACTTGTAACATTTTAGATAAAATTATTATTTTATGATCATAACACATTTTGAAAAATCGCAGCGAAGCACGAGAAATATTTCTATTTTCTTATCAAATAATATATCAAATAATATATCCCGCAACGAAATAATATATCAAATAATATATAAAATTATTATTTTTGCTAATTATATTATTTCTTATCAAATAATATATTCCGCAGGGAAGCGCGGGCTATATTCCTAGTATATTATAAACACAACAATAAAACTTATATTATTTGGATCCTCACAAAACAGAATGCAGGGGAGGGAGGGGGGTTATGGGAGGAGGTGGGGTATGAGAGGACGTCACATATTGCATTCACTATTAAAATTCCTTGGATTTTTTATTTTCAAGTAAAAGTGACGAAGTTAAAACAATCGCAATCAACATACCTTAAAGTGTCGTTTTTTTTTCTACATTGACTGAAAAGTATTACGGTCACTTCTGACAAAACCCAAAAATATTGAGCCGAAAAATAAAAGGAAACAAGTAATTCATGAGTAAAAATAAAATAAAATAATACATTTCTCATTTAATCCCTAACCTCTTGTTCAAACATTACTATGATCTTTGCCCAAACAATACTTTTCTTATTTCTTTTTTTAGATGTACCATGATAACACCACAAAATCACTAACCTCTTATTCAAAACATGACGTCCAAAATAGTACTTCTCTTATTTCCTTTCTCTCAGATGAACTACAATTCCATCATCATCATCATCATCATCATCATCATGTCTTGATAAAATAGAGTATCCATGTCTGACCCTAAAAATTAAATTGCCAACAAATAATTGAGCAAAAGTGTAAAATAAGAATTATTTGCACGAGTCAAGTGATGGTGGAAAAACATCACCTCGCAAAACTTTTTGACTAATTAGATATAGATAGGACATGAAGTTGACATATAATATGAAAAAAAAAACCTAGAGCATGGTTAAAATATATATGAAGTATGACATGTGACAAGAATATAAAAAATATTGATTGAATCCTAAAATCACTATAAAAACATTTAGCAACTCTAAAGATTGAAAAATCACCGTTTTGATTTTATGTTTTATTATTTTTTTAGCCAATCGGGTAACGAGTGATAATAATGAGAAAAATCACCGTTTTGATAGTTCAAGCGGATGATACTTAGCCTCAATTCTTAGAGGTGCAGAGTTCGAGTCATGCGTGCAGCTGGATTATGAAGAGACTTTCTCATTTAGTCTCTAGTGTGTGTGTTTGTGTGGAGTGTGTTCCTACGGGCTTGTAACAAAAAAAAAAAATACAATAATGAGAAAAAACAATGTTTCATAATTTTTGTAGTCAATCGTGTGACGAGTCACGATGAGACCAAATGAACAACAAGATAACATGTGTCATTTTTTATTTTATGTTTTATCATTTGTTGCTATCAGTCGAGTAACGAGTCACAATAATGAGCAATATTTAGTGTTGCGTAATTTTTATAGCCAATCGTGTAACGAGACACAATAATGAGCAAATAAAATAAATGTAATAAGAATATATAAAGAAATTCATATTAATATTATTTAAATATCTAAATAAATTCATATTAATATTTATTTTAATATTTAAATAAATTCATAGTATATTTTAATATAATATTATTATCTAAGAAATTCATAATAATACTTATTTTAATATATATAAATAAATTCACAGTATAATGTTTACGTAATTCTAGAAAGATATTTATGCTCCCATGAAACGGGAAATGAGAAAAAACATATATTTCTATTTCGTTATAAAAAAAAATCAAATAATACTTTTCATTTTAAAATATTTACACATGAATTAACAAGTTAGGTTTATTTGAAAAAATAATACTTATTCTTATCCTTGAAATTATAGTGTATATATAATATTGTTAGGTAAAATAAAATAATAATAGCATATGTATAGTATAATGAGTCATGTATATCATTATGGAATTTAGAACAAAATATGAACCAAAAATTCTTGATAATTTCACAACTCACAGTTATCAAATTAAAATCTATTTCCTATAAAATTTAAAATACATAGCATTATCATTTCATAATTTCATAACAAAAATAGAAGATAATATTTTTTTTCATAATTTCCTAAAATACAAATTATGAAAGAAAAGTAATAATTTCGCATCGTAAATTTTCTAATTTGTGTTTATCCGTAGTGGAGCGAGGGTACCTCCTAGTTATTTTATATAATTTTCAAAAATAAAATAAAAACATACTTGACTAATTAGCTATGTTTGTTTTTCTCTTCCAAATTATGTTTTCGAACATAGCCAAGACAGAATGACAAGTGTCGACATAAATTCTTTAGGCGGGGGAACTACTGAACTGCAACTACAATTTTTTAGGAGGAGCAAATAATATAAATTTGTATTTGTATTAATGATAAAATATACTAAATCACTAATTGTATATATTGTTTATTAAAAATATATCTCTTCGATCTTGATTCCTATGTAAATTCTCGCTGCTAAAACATGTAAGGGATCGTTTGACAAGTGGAATTAGCATAGTCGAATCGGATTATAAGGTGAATGAGGAAAAACTTTTGGAATTAATTTCGCTAAATCATGTAAGGGACCGTTTGGCAAGTGGAATTAGTAGAGTCGAATCGGATTATAAGGTGAACGAGTAAAAAGTTTTGGAATTAATAATTTCATAGTTTGTTTGAACGTTAATTTGAGATGGTGAAAAATATAATTCTTTGTTTGATTGTTTACAAAATTTTGGATTTTTGTTATTGAAATGTAAAAATAATATTTCATCACAATTGATAAAAAAAAAAAATATTATGATATTATATTATTGTAATATTATTATGATATTATATTATTGCAATATTATTATGATATTATATTATTGTAATATTATTATAATATTATTGTAATATTTTTATAATAATATTAGTTTGATAATAATAATAATATTTTTATAATATAACATTATTGCAATATAAAATTCTAATAATATCATTATACAAAATAATATTATATTATATGCATATTATATATTATAAAAATAATACAAAAATATTAAATGTACTTTTATATTATTATAATGTTATTATTTATCTATTAATATAATTATTATAATAGAAACAATTATATATATATATATATATATATATATATATATATATATATATATATATATATATATATATATATATATAGAGAGAGAGAGAGAGAGAGAGAGAGAGAGAGAGAGAGAGAGAGGAAGGCTAACCTACTTAATTAAGTACCAAAGTTTTGGTACTTAATGTTTTTTAACCATTGTATTTACATTGAGATTTGTGCATTTAATGATGTGCACAAAATTTCATGATCATCATGAAAAAATACAAATCTCAATGCAAATCCAATGGTTAAAAAACATTAAGTACCAAAACTTTGGTACTTAATTAAGTAGGTTAGCCTCCCTCATATATATATATATATATATATATATATATATATATAATAATAATAATTAAATAAAGATACTCCACTTTGACACCCTAACTTTTATCGAAATTACAATTTACAACAAAAATAAAGTAATAAATTCTTCATTATCTAATTTTTTTCTTAAATTTATGTGCCAAACAAATAGTTTCGTAGTTAGAAATCTTAAAATTCTATTCCATTTCTAATTCCATGTCCCGAACATTCCCTAAGGGTGTGTTTGGCAACATGGAATTTGGATTGGAATTTCATGTTGATATCAAAATTTATACATACTGCCGATTCAAAAAAAATTGATTGATTTAGTTGATTTTTATTAGGGGCAAACATCTCGGGAAATATTATGGGATTGGTAGCAATTCTGACTAGAGTAACGGAAATATCGAATGGTGATTGTTGATATACAAAGATCGTACAAAGCAAAATCCCAAAGCAGCAAGTAGGAGTGTTAGCTAAAAAAAGAACAATTTATCGAAATCTATAAAATCTTGAATAATTTTAAAAAGTACAATTCACAATGATATACGATGCTCAGTAAAATTAAGATCCCGTAACTATGTTATTTTAATCCGGTAAACAAGCCGATCCTCCCGTTACGTGTTGTCATTTTCAATGGATCTAAGCTTGATTTGATATGTATTATTTTGTATTCTTCCCTCGAATACTTTTTAGGGACACATATCCTTAGAAAGGACAACACGTAAAGGAAAATATGAGTGAAATATCCGTGAATGAGTGTCAACGGTTGGGATACGGTTCGGATAGAGATCATATCAGATTCATATTCATATTTTCTTTCCGATATGGATTCGAATACATAATTATCCGGATTAGAATACACGGTTCGAATATTAAACGAATACGGATACGATTCGGATATTGTCGGATACGATTTCTATTCGGATATTAAAACGGATAATATGATTCAATAATATAATATTACTTTTTAAACTCAAGTCATGATTATTTTGTAATTTTAAAACAAATAATATATATAAATATAAATTGATATACAAATGTATGGTTATTGATTATTAAGTATTATTATGAATTAAAATATAGTTATTGTCTATTAGATATTACAATGAGTGAGATCATGATTTCAACAAAACGGATACTTGTTTACAAATTTTATTCGGATCAGGAAAATATTCGAATCCATCAAAAATTTAGCTCATAGATCCGGATCCATATCCGTAAAAACGGATACGGTTCCGGATCCGAATATTTTTCTTCGGATCCGGATATTTCTATGGATACGGTTCGGATCGGTTCGGACAATATCCGCCCTATTGACACCTCTATCAGTGATTCTTTAATGAATTAGAAGAATATGAATATGAGTATCATATCCGATAGATACAGTTACAGTTATACGGTAGTTTTCAAAATATCTCGGATACGAATACGACTATACGATAATTATTTAATATATTCATATTATATAAAAAATAATTAATTAATTAATAATATTTATAAATTAAATATCACGAGGATAAATAAAATCAACCAAACAATACAAATATCGTAGAAGCATCCTAAAATTATTCTAAAAGTATTTTAAGAGTAATCTAGACTATCATAGAAATATCTGAAATGGAACATCAGTATCACAACCGCATCCTAAAAATATCTCGTCGTATTCGGAAAAAAATTAAAATAATCGGAAATGACACATAATGTATCTAATACGTATTCGATCTGTATCGCACCCGTATACGTCCGTTCGGAATTTTAAAAATATTTGCTTAACATAGATTAGAATAGTTCATATATTTTGTTTATTTTGTCCAATTTATTTTTTGATGAAGATATCGTCTTGATTAAACTAAACATTACATTAAAAATATACATTGTGATCACTATCAATAACATACAACAACTACATTGGTGATTAAATTATGATACAAATTATTTATTTAATTTAACGTGAGTTGTCGTATTTACCCGAAATCATTGTGTTAGAAAAAGGGAAATTTTGGTTTGTAGACGAAATAAGTTTGCAAATGATCAAAATAGCCAACATAGTTTGATAATACCTGAAATAACACTCTAGGTGTTAAAATGATCGACTTTTAAAAAGTCGAAAATTCTTAAACATATTTAATTACAATTAACAAACCTAGAGATTCAAAATATGATATATTTCCCCAGATTTTACCATAACATCCTCTATGTTCTAATTAATATATTTAATTAAAATGATAATTAGTACACGTTAGCTATTAACTTAATACATAATTAATATTTATTCGAATTCATAAATTGAAATAAATTTTAATGAATATTTAATGATATGTTCTAATTATCACGTTAATTAAATGCAGTAGTACAAATATGGAAAATACGACAGGTACATATTGGAGTACAATAAAATTTTATATATATTTTTTTCAACGCATCTATTAAAAAAAATTTACTCTCCTCCAAAATGTACCTGCCGTATTCTATATTATATTATATTATATTACATTATATCATATAAAATTTTGGGGGTTAACTTGCACTTTTTTGGGGGTAAAAAGTACAATTAACTAACGGAAGGGTAAAATTGAGCAAAATCAAGAGTTCAGGAGGTAAAAAGTAGCAAATTAAAGTTTTGGGGGTAACTTGCACTTTTTTGAAGAATTGAGAGGGCAAAAGTGAGTTTTATTTCTATATTATATTATATTACGTTATATCATACCATATCATATCATATCATATTGTATTATGTTATATTATGTTATGTTATATTATTTTATATTATTATATTATATTATATTATATTATATTGTATTATATTATATTCTGTTATATAATATTATCTTTTATCATATTATATTGTGCCGGTTTTCTGTGTGAAGAGCCGCAATTTCATCCTCATCGCTTCTAGGGTTTCTACGCCTATTCTTTTGCTAAAAGTAAAGGGGGGCACGAAAGAGGAATACAAGTCCGACCAACGATAGTGAGGCGATTCTGAGGGCGACTTCGAGAGAGATCTTGATCTCTCCGGCGATCTAGTTCCGGCTGATAGGGAGTGATCTCTCCGGCGATCTAGTTTCTCTGGCTGTTAGAGAGTGAACTTGTGGACGATCTTTTGGAAGATATTGATCCAGTGTCTCCGGCAGCCGGTAGGAGATTGATCTCTCCGGCGATCTAGTTTCTCCGGATTAGAGAGCGATCTCTCCGGCGATCTAGTTTGTTCGGTTGTTAGAGAGTGATTTCTCCGGCGATCTTGATTAAAAAATTGACAGGGTTCTCCGGTTTAACGTGAGGGATTCCAAGGGTCTAGAGAATTAGGGAGAGTTCTCTCAGTAGTGAGGTATACTCAGCTTCTCAGGATTCTTGTGAGATCATACGGTTGTGCTGAATCTCCGATTATCAGAAAAATCTAGGTCAAATTCAGACGTCTTTGGGAGAGATTTTTACGGAGATCATCTGTGAACACATTTTCACTGTGTTTTGAGTGGGCAAATTGTGGTTTATCTCAGGAATTTAAAGAGAATTTGAGTCTTAAAGGGGGAATTGAGAGAAATTTGGAGGTGAATTGGAGAATTGAATGGAGAAATCGTATATAGACATGGTGGTGAGCTCAGGAGAGCTAGAGCAAGAAAAGGAGGGGAATTGGATCACCGTGAATAGAACTAAAACAAAAAAGAAAGAAAAAAATCAAATAAATAGAAAATGTTACAGATGCTTTGCATCAGATCATTACAAAATAGACTGCAGAGAGCCAATAAAATGTGCATTATGTTACAATAATGGACATATAGCAAAAAATTGCACAAAAAAAAGAGAGGAGAACAATTATAGTTACAACAAAACTCTTTACATGCCTTATGAATATAAAGTGTATGTTGAAAGAGGGGAATTAAGGGATACAAAACACAATATAGGAGCTAAGCAAATGGAGGTGGTTGTAACCCTAAAAAATTTGCCTGCAAAAATGGAGAATGACAGATCAGTGAGAGAACTTGTAAAGAGTTTTGGTACTATAAAAACCCTAAGAAGAATGAGTGTAGGAAATGCGAGATTGGAAATGATGGTAGATAGCGTGAAAAAAATACGTTTATATCTGAAGTTGCGAGATGAAGAAAGATCTTCAAGGGTTCAAGTTTTCACCTATGTTCCTGTAACTGGAGGAAAAGAAAAAAAATAAGCAATGGATAAAAAAAGAAGAAACAGTAAAGACTTTGGTACCGGAAATGGCTGTGGTACTGGTACCGAGACCGGTATCGGTACCGGTACTGGTATCGGTACCGAAAATGGTGATAGAACAAGAGTCAGAGAAAAAGAAAAAGTATGAAGTTGAGAAAGAATCACCTGCAGTATTACTGAGGAAAGAGATTAGGGTTGAGCTGTTAAAAATGGAGGAAGAAGGCAGGATTCCATATCTGATGAAAAGCGCAGAAGTGAAATTAACACCTACAGAAATAGGGAAAATCAGTAATACCTCAAGAAAACTGGAGAAAGAAAAACAAATGGAGAAGATTAAAGAGATAAATGAGGGTGAATACTATATGCTAAGTGAGCCAGTAAAAATTGATTGGGAGAAAATCAAGCAGTTTGAAGAAGAAATGAGGGATTTACTGAATGTGAGTAGTGATGAGGAGGAGAAAAATAGTAGTAAAAAGATGTGCAATGAGAGGCTGTTGGGACTGGAGAGGAAAGTGAGAATGGAGAGGAAGCAGGCTGGGATGAATTGCTGAGAAAAGAAGAAGGAAAAAATGAATTAGTTTGTTATATAGATAAAGATATGGAGATGGAGATGAGTGAAGGTGATCTCACCATGAAAGAATCAGATGAGAGCAGACCCCTGAGCATGGTGCCAGTTAGGTTGCTAAGGAGGAGCGTGAGATTAAAGGAGAAGCAACCGGAGGATTATGTTTCAGCTATCAGTAAGGCTAAAATAGTCAAATTTAAGGGGGAGATATCTGCAAAAAATAACAAAGTTTAATATTAGTGAAAATGGGGGAGAAAAAAGTAAAATGTTGGAGATGGAAAAAGGAGAAATAAAAAAAAGCTTAGCTGTGGAGGAGATTTCCAGGATTCTACAATCAATTGGCATTGTTTTAAATAAGGAAAATCAAGAGAGCCTTCTGGGATTGGCTGAATCATCTTGATTCAGTTTGTCCTGAGGAAAGAAGATCAATAAGAAATTAAATGAATAATTCAAGAAATCTAAAGATGCTAAGCTGGAATTTGAGGGATTTAAATGCAAAAAGTAAAAGAGGAAGAATAAAGAATTATGTGTGGGAAGTTAAACCTAATATTTTTGGAATTCAAGAGACAAAATTACAGGATTGCCCCTGGGAGATTTTTAAGGAAATGTGTGGAGGAAAATTGAATGAATATGAATTCTTGCCTTCTAAGGGGGCTTCAGGAGGTATATTAACAGCATGGGACAGTGATTTATTTGAATTGGAGACTAGAATGACGAACACACAGTACAGTTTGACAGTGTGTTTGAAATGCAAATGAGATGGTACTGAGATATTAGTTACAAATGTTTATGGACCCCAAAAATTAGAAGAGAAGAAGGAATTTATATTGGAATTGGGGGGAATAAGAAGGAATAGAGGAAATTTACCTTGGATAGTATTTGGGGATTTTAATATGGTATTGGCAAAAGAGGAAAATAAGGGGAATTTGCTAAGAGACTGGAGAGATATGGAGATTTTCAGGGAATTTATGGAGAAATTTGAAATGATTGATAATCCAATTAAAGGAAGGTTATATACTTGGGCGAATAATGGGGCAAGAGTAAGGTTGGATAGATTTGTCATATCAAAGGAATGAGGGGACATATTTGCAAATATTCAGCAAAATGCTCTAGCAAGTGATCTATCTGATCACTGTCCAGTAATGTTAAATATGTCAACCTACTTCCCTAAATTCAATGGATTTAGGTTTGAAAATTATTGGCTGAAAGATTTGGAGGCAAAAGAATTGATGAAAAAGGCCTTGAGCAGCAGAGAAGCTAATTCTGTTGAGGATTTTTATTCTAAATTGAAAGATTTGGGGAAAGAATTGAATTTATGGGATAAAAGAAAGAGAAGGAAGGAAAAAGAGGTGGTTTTGAACTGTCAAAAAATAATTTTGAAATTGGATGAAAATGAGGATGTAAGAGAGCTCAGTGAAATTGAGTCGAAGATTAGAAGAGAGGAGAAAAGGAAACTAGATGAAATCAAAGAAAAGGAGGAAATTAAGTGGAAACAAAGATAAAAAATAAGGTGGTTGGGAGAGGGGGATAGGAATACAAGATATTTTCAGAGATATGCATCCATGAGAAAGTCAAAAAATTTGATAGATACTCTAGTGGATGAGAAGGGAGAGCATAAAGACCACAAAACAAAAGCAAACATTCTGTTTGAATTTTACAAAGGACTAATGGGGAAAAAGAGAGAAGGAGTGTGTATAGAAGATAACTTGAGATTGAATAAAATCTTTGAAAATAATAAAGTGGATTTATCTGAGCTAGACAAAGAAATTACTGGAGAAGAGATTGAAAAAGTGATAAAGGACTGGAAATCCAATAAAGCACTAGGTCCTGATGGTTATACTGGAGAGTTTTATAAGGAATTTTTACCCTATTTGAAGAAGGATCTAATGAGAATTTTCAACAGAAGTGATATTGAAGAAGGATTGGGGAGTTTTCAAGCTTCATATATAGCTCTCATTCCTAAGAAAAATGGTGCTAAGGAACCTAAAGATTATAGACCCATTTCACTAATAAGTAGTTTGCAAAGAATATTCTCTAAAATTATTGCAAACAGACTTAAAGAAAAAATTGGGTATCTAATTAGTTCTAATCAAACTGGATTTCTGGAGGGGAGGGAATTAAGTGATAATTTTATTTATGCAAGGGAGGTGTTGCATAAATCAAATATATCAAAAATACCACCGTTGGTCTTTAAAGCTGATGTAAGGAAGGCATTTGATATGGTATCTTGGGAATTTTTGGTAGAAGTATTAAAAGCTAGAGGATTTGGGGAATGGTGGACTCAGAGGATTATTAATTGTGTGCTTAAAGGCTACACAAAGGTACTATTAAATGGAGTACCAGGAAAATCCATCCACTTAAGGAGAGGAGTGAGACAAGGAGACCCTTTGTCTCCTCATCTCTTTATTCTAGTGATAGATACTCTATCTAGAATTATTGAGAGCTTGAGAAAAGAAGGCTATTTGGAAAGGCCTATGGAAGGAATACATTTATCATTGCATTATGCAGATGATTCATTGTATTTCTTAAAGCCAGAAGTGGATCAAGCAAGAAGGTTAAAAGGAATATTAAATGTGTTTGGGAAAATTTCTGGTTTGGAGATTAACTATGAAAAAATCTGAGATAGTATTTGCAGGTGCATTTAATGGGGAAAGAGATAAAGTAGCTGAAGAATTGGGCTACCCCATAGGAACATTTCCATTCACATATTTAGGGTTACCCTTGAATTTTAAAAAATCTAGCAAAGAATTCTACAGATCTTTGATTGATAAAATGAAAAAAAATTAAATAATTGGAAGGGGGCATTATTATCAATTGGAGGCAGATTAACACTTATTAATTCAGTGTTATCTTCTATCCGAGTCTTTTACTTATCAGTCTTCAAAATGTCCAAATGGGTAATTAAGGAATTGGATTGAGTGAGAAGGGATTTTCTATGGAAGGGAGTGAAAGAAAAAGGATTTAATCTAATCAAATGGGGGGAAAAATAAAAAAACCTAAAGAATGTGGAGGAATGGGAATAATAGATCTCGAGGAATTTAATAATGCTTTATTGATGAAATGGGCATGGAAATTTTTCCAAGAGAGAGAGAAGAAAATTCTCTTAATTGGGGATTTATGGTCAGTAATGTGAAAAAGGAAAGCATAGATTTGGATAATAAGAAGGATTCTTATTTCTGGAAAGAGATAAAGAAGTTAATGACAATTTTCATGTCAAATTCGACATTCAAAATTGGAAATGGGAATTCTATTAATTTCTGGCATAGCCAGTGGAGTAAAAAAGGGATCTTAGCATACACCTATGCTTGTCTGAGAAGTTACGCAGACAGAAAAGATGGATGTTTAAAGGAGATTATAGGGGAAAAGGGGGAGATTGAGAAGAATCTAAGACTAAAGGGGGAGTTGTCTGAGAAAGCTCAATTTCAATTGAAGGAATTAAAGGATATGATTAAAGAAATAACTATGAGAGAGGAAGAAAGTGATAAGGTAGTGTGGAAAGGGGGAGATAAAGAAATTTTCACAGTAAGAAGTTGTTACCTTTATCTAATTGAAATGAAAATAGAGATAAGGGAACCTAATCTAGCTTATATATGGAAGATGAAATTAAACTTAAAGCTACATATTTTTCTATGGTTATGCAAACAAAATGCAATCCTAACTATCGATAATTTGAGAAAGAAAGGATGGTACCTTGTAAATCGAAGCTCCATGTGCAAAAAGGAAGAGGAGACAGTGAGCCATCTGTTGCAAGGTGGATGTGGAGCAGTAGAGAGAATCTGGCAAGAGATGAAATTGATGGAATCTGCACAAGAAAGAAGAGATTCAGCCATAGAAAGAACAGCACGGTCGATTTGCTTCGACGAGAAAGCCTTATCTGAGGAGAGAAGAGAGGCAGCCCTATTTACACACGCAATCTGGAGAGAGCGTTGTCGAAGAATCTTTGAAGAAGGAGCGAAGCCAGATCGAAGGATCGTGGAGGAGATACGAGATGAGGTGGAGATTTACAAGCGATTGGCGAGGAAGCGGCTTGATACAGGAGGAGATGAGAGGAAAGAGGAAGAAGATCGGGCGATAGAAACTAGGTAGAAAGGGAAAGCAGGAGGCGAATGAGAGATGTAGAACCTTAGAAGGAAAATCAAGGATTTTAAATGCGGGATATGGAAGAAAGATTGGATAAGAATCCGGGATTCCAAAAAATGGAAGTTGAAAGGTTAGTTTTTGGGGTATGTAGGTAGCGTTAGAAAGAAATTGTAAAAGATGTAAAAAAGGAATATAGTGGAATTATTAGGACAGGATAAGGAAATGAGGAAAAGAAAGGTATATTGTAATAGGAAATTGTAATACTTCATTTTCAAAAGATATACGCGTAACAGATCGGTAATGGGACAATAAAGCCCATTCCTTTCTTTTTTCAAAAAAAAAATATTATATTGTACCATATTATTTTCATATTATATTGTATTATATTGTATCGAATTGTATTATGTTATATTATTATTGTTATTATTATATCATATCATATTATATTATATTTATATTATATTATATAATATTGTATTGTATTATATTATATTATATTATACTTTACTATATAATATTACATTATATTATATTCATTTAATACATATAATTATATTATTTTATAATATTATTATGTCATTACTAATACATATAATATGAATAAACAATTATGACCATGAAATACATGTATTAGCTCTGAGCTCTCTCCTTGGATTTTGGAATACCAATTTTTTTTATTTCACTATCCATGAATTTAGAGGATAAAATACACTACACTTAAAAATCAAACAATGTATTTTGCACTATCCATGTAATTGAAAATACATGTCCCTTAAAATCCCACTAATCAAACATGCCCAAAATCTCCGGCATCAACTAAATCCAAAAAAAATTCAATAAAAAAGAGAGAAAAAAAAAGCAAAAGCCGATTTTTGTTTTATTTTTTTGATTTACAATAATGAACTATTATAAAATAATATATTGGATCTTTAAAAGTAAATAATAATGTATAATCGTTACAAAGCGTTAAATATAAGCGTTACAACCTATAGCAATCCGCTATAGCGTCGTGGCGGAACAAAACGCTATGAAACTCAAGTATGAAGTGTTGGGAATTCGTCCGACCCCGGACCCGCGCAGCGGATATGTAGACCCGGTCCGGTTCTCATAATCCGAGATCACGCCTCGACCTCGAGGGTACGATGCAAAGTAGGATAGACGATTACCAGCGTGAAATTGATCACGCACGACGGGTTGATCGCTCGCATCCTTCTCTTCTTCGGTGTCACGTTGGTGACTAGCCCGTGCGTCCCATACCACACGTCTCCCACCATCTTGACACGTCTCCGGTTGTTTTCGTGCGTCCCATGCCCACACGCTTCCACAACCTATTACTCGTTTACTTCTTCGGTTTGATCACAATGAAGAGCCACAAGTGTCGCTCCTCTACTCGTATCCACCGTGAGTCGTAGCACCTCGGTCGCGGGTGCAATTGCCTAAACGATGCACCGACGAACTTGCTTGATTGCTTTCGATTCTCTTAGACGGAGAAAACTCTTTTCTCCTCTTTTTTCTTTCTCTCTTTCTCTTCGCACTCTTTCAACACCTTGATAAGAGTCTCTCTAATTTCTGGACTGAATTAGACTTCAATTGATTACCTAGATCAGAGAGAAACATCATATATATACTACATAGGATAATGATGGGCCAAAATGTACGTATATCTACTATACACTTTTTCAAACAGAAACTGCATACACCCTTTCAGTATTTTGTTGAAACGAAATTGTTAAATCGTTCTAACCGACTTAAAACCTTCACGAAAATTGTAGATAATCTTATTATCTTTCCATCCCAATTTGGCCCAGCCCAATTGGAGTTCGGATGTGAAAGTTATGACGGTTTTACTAACTGTATGTCAAATTGTCGCACCCTTTCAGTATTGCATTAAAACGATACTGATACTTCGTTCAAATGAAATATATTTCTTCATGAAAGTTCTAGATCTAACCCAATTTGAGCCATTCAAATTGGAGTCGTTATCTGAAAGTTATGCCGGTTTTACTAAAACTATTTTTTATGCCCACGAACGCGTACGTTTGTTTGTCCTTCTACGTACCATTTTAGCGTTGATCTAAAACTGTATTTCCTTCATAAGCGACGCAACTTCTACCTTTCAAATTTCGCTACAACCGCTACAACACTGCTATTTAAAATATTGTTCTATGTGATATGAAGAATTTTATTGGAATAATCACGATAATTGAACGGTTTTAAAAGAGTATCCATGATATTTATAGGATTTTTAGGGTTATTCGTGAAATTTCACACATACTGATACAGGTGAAAGTGCGGCTTGTATGTATTATTGAAAGGAGTTAAATTGCGTATTAAAAGAATCCCGGAATTGAAAAGCGGGAATTCATATCCGGATTTTAAAAATACTGCGGAAGGGAAGGAGGAGAAAGTCAGAAGACGCCATGGCCGTGGCGGGAGAAGAAAACGATCAAATAGAAGGTACGAAAGAAACAGAAGAGGGTTTTGTGTGGGACGCCGATTCGAATCTCTTCCATCACGCTTGGTATTTCCATTACTGTTCCTCTTTTTTTTTGGGATATCAAACTAATTGATAAAATACAGATTATTTTTGTATAATCTAAATCAATGTTAATTGTAATTCATCTTTTCTCTTTAACTATTTTACTGATTAATAATTGCACATTTGATTTTGTTTCAGTACTGGGTTTTACCATGATCCAATTGCCGGTTGGTATTACAGCACTAGAGATGGTTTATATTATGCATTTCAAGATGGAAATTATGTTCCCCTCGAACCCAAAACGGTAATATCTGAATTTTCAAGGGTATCTATGTAAAAAATTGTTCTTTGAGCTGAAAAATGCAATTGAGCCCTTTTTTAGATGAAGAATGAGGAATGCGAAGCTAATCCATCTCAAGGAAATGAATGTACGTTATGTTTATCTCAATATCAAGCGAACTAATTAATATTCTTGTTCAAATTAACGCAACTATTTTTATTCTGTCAAAAAAAATCCTCTCGTTTTCAGGTTCCGAAGAAACTTCCCCTCGTGACGAGAACGAATCTGAATCTTACTCTCGGCCATCTGAATGGTACTGCCCTTTCTGTGTGTACCATTTTCATTTAAATTATATTTAATTTCATCATTTGACTTATTACAATATATTCTTCTTGTTTGACAGGTTAGATGAAATTCTGATTAATCAGTATCTATCAGGCTATCCGAAACCACCAGAAACTAATTCTGACGACCAATCAACCGACATACAAACAGACGGTTAGTTAGTTAGTTAGTTAGTTAGTTACAGATTCCTTCAATCAGTTATTATAAAAAATAAAGAATGACGCTATTGCAAGAGCTAACATGGCTAAATTGAGAGCGATTTCAATTTCTTTTAATCAAATTATCACTATACCCCTATTTATGGTGATTGATATTTATTATACTCTATTATTTATATCTTCCATGAATAATGCAAAAAAAAATTTCCTAATATTATGAAAAAACCAAATCTAACCAATATATATTAATTTTCATATTTAAATATATATAACATGTTACAATTTTATTATTTTTTTATGATGAAAAAAATTAAGAATAAAAATATTTTTTATATATGAAAGATTTTATTTGCATGATTTATGGAAAGTTATAAATTAATAGATAAATGTAAGAAATATCAATCATCAATTCATCATTAACAGGGGTATAACGGTCATTTGATAAAACAAAATTGAAATCGCTCTCAATTTAGCCATGTTGGCTCTTGCAATAGCGCCACCCAAAATAAAAAGTATATAAATGTGTACTTTTTTTACAGTTGTACTATCGTCAGAAGAAGAAAGTTGGTTAGCGCAATATGGACAAGTTGAGAGATCAAGCAATACTGGTAACGATGTGAATATAACTCCAGTGGATATATGGGACTGGGAATTGGTTAAGGAAGGGCAAAACGGTAAAATTGCCAAGCTGACTGGACGATTGGTTGGCAAATCGAGCAAGTTGCATCCGTCTTTGTCTTCTAGTCGTGCTTTTATCAAAACCGCTGCTATTCGTCAAACCAATCTCGATCTTGTTTGTGTTTCTTCAGGTCTTACATAAAATACAAACGTTTTCGTGCTTTTGAATTTGTAATTTTTTTGTTAAATTTAATTTGATTAATTTTTTTTATTTTATTAGGGAAGGTTTACAGGCTGAGGACTCCGAGTAAGAAATACTTGGAGACTTTATTAGTGTATGATTCGTCTAATCCCACTAAAGATTGGGGATTTCCTCCTCTTTCTCCACAATCCGAATTTGAATTTGAAAATATTGTTAAATCCAGGGATGATACCGAATCTAAATTAGTTCAAAGCGGCAATCTTGTATGACTCGATAATCTTTAGAAACTAAAATTTTAATTAATGATTGTTGAATTAGAACTAAAATTTGGAATTAAATGAAATGAAAGCAGGAAGAGAAGCAAGTTTATAGGGACAGAGCCGCAGAGCGAAGGAGATTACATGGCGTAAATAATATCGCTCCTTGTCAAAAAGACATTAATAATAATAATGATGAAATGGATATACATTTTGATGCCATGTCAGCACAAGAAGAAGCAAAAGAATTGTCGTTCGGGACGGGAAGTTATGCGAGAAAAATCATGCAAAATATGGGTTGGAAAGATGTATGCAATTAACTTTCCTTACTTTTTCTTTGTCTATTTTATTTATTTTTTATGTTAAATTTGAATTTTGATGAATTTGGTTAAAATATAGGGGGAGGCATTAGGGAGTAGCCGAAAGGGCATTAAGGAACCGCTTCAAGCTTTAGGTAATAAAGGTCAAGCTGGTTTAGGATGGAAGAATCACAATTTCACCTTACTTTGATATAACTTTAATAATTTGTAAATAAAATTATTAAGTTGCAAGTTTTTCTTTTTTATTTCTTTATCTTAATTTTTATGAATACATGGGCCCCTAAATGCTAAACTTTTTCTTTTGTAAAGGCCTTAATTGGCCCAAATTTTTATGGATGTCTACTTAAAAGGAAACCCTCATTTTCCACTTATGTTATGCTTGGTGCACCCTCAATTTTAAATCATATGTTAAAATAATTATAATTTAATTAGTGCTTAGTACAAAAGTACAAATGCATATTATTGTAAAAAGAGTAAATTTCATCATAGATCTTGTAACTTTCTGTTTGGATCAAAATATATATCATTCAAACTAAGTCACTTGTAGTTTTGAATACATTTTTATCCGTCCATTGAAGTTGTATCAAATTCAGCACTTTGGTGTTGTAAAATTAAGTAGTTTACGGTGACACACAATGGCGGATCTTGTCTCGTATCAATGAGGGGATGGTAATTCAGGAGGGGCTACAGTGAGAAATTTTACAAAAATTTGGAGAGACATATTTCCAATTTTATTATAAAATTAAATTGAATAATCATATATATATTGTCGCTCAAAAATCAAGGGGGGGCGTTTGTCCCTCTAGTTCCTTAATAAATTCGTCACTGATGACACAATGGCAAGACTACAAAGTTATAGTGATGCAATATTAAAGTTTGTCGAACTAGGTTTTAATATCGGTTTTTCATGATATAATATTGAATTTTAGTTTCTAAATTAATATTTTTCTACCTATGTACAAATCGCCTTATGTAAGTCATGTCTTGCTTTTCTAAAAAAATTAATGTTAAACTACAAAAATGGATTAATTTTGGGCAAACAAAAACACATAATTGAGAAACTATTAAAACTTCATGCTAATTTTGTCAAACAAAGCTGTATAATTTATTGTAAAATCCATTATCCAACCATCATAAATAAAGTGATATAATTCCTTGTACAAAAATATTAGGTAGAGGCTGATGCAAGCGTGTGAGATTAGAAAAACAAACGAAGCTAGAATTTTAAACCCAAATCAAAACAAAAAGAGAGACGATGATAATTTAAATAAATTCACGTCACCAAATTACCAATATTTATATGTGAATTACGATAATGGGGGAGCGGAAAGAAAGTAAAAGAGTGAAGGCCACTAGTCAGAAAACCCGGAAAATTGCACGAACATGACACTACGATGGACCCCTTGTAATGTAAATTTATGTGATCAAATAAACATTTTTTCTTTTTCATCATGATGTATGCTTGGAGAGAGAGAACAGAGAAAGTCATTGGAGATTGGAGATTGGGCCCCAAGAGTGAATTATACAATTTGTCCATGGGGCCACTCAACTTCAAACAAAATTGTGGCCCAATCATATTTCTGCATTATCCATCCAATTCAACGGTTACGCGGCTACTTCTAAAATGTCGAAGTATCCCGAAGACACGAGTCTCTGATGCGAATACATGTACAATACGGTTTGGATACGCATCAATTAAGTCACGTGAATTATTCAAATATTTTAATATTTATTTTTAAATATTTCGACTCATTATATATTCAAGTCAATATAATTTCTTAATACGACCGAAAAACTAGTTTCAGAATACTTCGATCTATTATATAATTATATATGAACGGAAAAAAGCTACAAATAGCATGAACAGTCATGCTACAAGTGATGCAAAGAATCTATGTTTGCTTGTTTGTCTATTTCCCCCGCCCAAAATCGACACAATTGATTTGAAGTAATGATTGTTATATTTCCACAGTAATTAACAATATCATTATTGTATATTTTAATTACCATGTTCTTTCCACCATCTCTTCCTCACATGTAATTCAAATTCCCTGTCTCTAGAGAGAGAGATTTGTGCGATGTGTGATGTGGCCTACCACTCCTATCCCTCGTGCCAAGATTCTCACCCCCCATGGCCATGTTACACTAACCAGACTTTGTTAATGCTATTAATTATTATTCTATCATCCTATCATTCATATATAATAATTAATATGTGCTTTAACGATAATCACTCCTATCTTTGATATTTGCAGTCTAATTGGTCTTGCACCTTAATATTTGAACATGCTAGTTCAATTAAGCACTTGATTGGTGGTTTATCCTTGTATTTTATTTTATTTTTATCGAAATTAAGGTTTGTACTTTATTTATGATTGACCTTGCAAAAATTTTAAATTTTTTTAAGAACTTCGTGAGTCAAAATCCATCATTGTACCTGACTAATTAGAAATTCATAAAAAACTTGTCGATTTGTCCTACAAAATGTATGTTGTGTGATAATTAGTCTGTTATTGATTATAAATCACAATTTTAAGAGGCTTGGAAAAGTAATTTAGTCTGATAATTTTGTAATAAGGGAATGAATGGATTGGTTGGGAATTAATTAGTTTTCTACTTTTTCAAATTAAGTATGGATCTATATATTAATTAAGGGTGGTGTGTATTTATATATGTATATTTGATTTTATTAGATTAGATACGGTCACGAGCTGATCTACACCCTCACATGACATGAATATGAAATACACAAACAAAATAAAAATATTTCGTTCTAAGATCTATATTGATTCCTTTTTAAAAGGAAATCTGCACGATTCTAAGAGTATGTACTTTCATATATTTGTTTTCTGAATGAATTTCATGCATAACACGGTTTTAGGTATATTTGATTTGAGCATAAATAGATATTTCAGTGAACCAGACAATCAGTATCGGTAAATACAAGTAAATATTAGTAATACCCAATGTTTTAAATTGTGATATTGCAGTCCGTAGCGGTCAGGCATATTTTGTAGTGAATTGCAATAACGGCACTATTGCGGTGCTATGGTCTTATTGCGAAAATTCGTTGCGTTATTAATTTATGCAATAATAATAATGTGTTTTAAATATATTTTTCACATTTTTTTTATCACAATTATATCATGAAATTCGCTCTCAAATTTTCCGAAAAAAAAATTATATCATGAAATTGGATCCGGGACAAAAATCTGCCAAAAGTAATTATGATCCGAGTAGCATATGGAAGTAATAAAAAGTTAGTACATAGTGATACTATATGAATATTACAAGAAATAAAATCATGTATATTAAGTTCCAAAAATGTAACAACACATAATTGTGTATCTGTAAACGGGCAATATCACATTGAGCTCCATTTGAAATAAAAATCTCAGACCCGCTAATTCTCAAATTTGAATACATTTTCTCAGCAATCACTATGTTTAAACTTTGCCCTTTTCTCTTGTTTTCTCTCACCTCTAGACAAATCTCCAGGTATAGAATGATTGGATTGGAGATAGAAACATGTTTTTGGAATATACACATATATATGGATAAGATCTAGTGAAAAAATAAATTTTCTAACATAAAAACTAGTTGCATCATTTCACTATTTTGTAAAAGCGAAATTGATAAATCGTTCAAACCAAATCCGAACATTCACGAAAGTTGTAGATAATGAAATTATCTTTCCAAGCAAATTTTGCCCAACTCAATTGGATTTCGTGTCGTTGGAGTTCGGACACGAAAGTTATGACGGTATTATTAACTGTGTGTAAATCTGTCGCACCCTTTCTGTATTTCATTAAAACGAAAATGATAAATTGTTCAAATGAAAAAAAATCTTCATGAAAGTCCTATATAATCTTATTATCTATCCAACTCAATTTGGATCATCCAAATGGCAGTTTTACTAAAACGTATTTCAACTGAATTTTCTGATTTTTATTGTGTTATTCATACAATCGTTTCTTATCAATTTAACTATATATATCCAATATACATATGAGTATCTAATATACAAATCATTAATTCCGTGTCCATCTTAATACATATAATTTCAGATCAATCATTCAAAGTCTAAATATTGAGAAGTTTAGGGTTTGGAGTGTACAAAGAATGAATATAGAATAAAGTTGACACCAGAATGCAATATTCATCCGTTATAAGCGCTATTCAGCCGCTATTTGCACCGCAATAGCGGCACTATGACCGTAATTTTTCCAAAACGCAATATTTTGTAACATATTATTGCGACGTTGCGAATACAAAATTTTGGCTGCAATATCCGCAATAACGTCGCAATTTAAAACATGATAATACCCCTTTAATTATGTTCTTCACTTTAATATATAATATCATAAATTATATGTCACAAGTTCAATTTACATTGACATCAAATAATGAATATGTGACAAATAGTCTTCTTCATTTAAAAAAGAAAACATGTATTATTTTTGTACGATTACAATAACATTTTATATTGAAAATATGTCATAATAATTTATTGTTTCAAATAATGGTATGGTAGTAGGCAGCCTTTTGTGCTGCGATATAGTTTTGATTTTCGATATTGAACACTATAACTGTTCTAAATTCTAATGTGCTATCTCGTCGTTATTTAAGGGCATGTTTGGTACACAAAATTTGATTAGGGATTTGCATCTTAAAATCTTTCACCATCAAATTCTTTGTTCGGTACATGTTTTATATGGGCCTGTTTGACAAGTAAAATTAGTAAAGTGGAATCGGATTATTAGGTGAAGATAATTTTTTTTAAAAATTAGTAATTTTACAGTTTGTTTAGATGTTTAAATTGTAAAATTCTGAAAACTATAATTTTTTGTTTGATTGTTTAGGAAATATTGAAATTTATTTGTTGTAAATATTGAAATGTTCTTTTGTTAAAAATAAAGAAAAAATATAAAGTATTACGACAACATTATGTCTTTTTAATCTTATGCAGTAAAATTCAAAAATTAACTTACAAAGACCAAAAGTTAAGAATAATAGAAATAAAATTCATAAATCCTACAATGACGTTCAAAAAAAAGTAATGCACAAGAAAATCAAGCTAATGTAATTACAACATTAACATATCGTTATGAGTAATTACAACATCCAAATACAAACACGAAAACATATCAGTACGAGTAATTACCACATAAATATATTAGTACAAATAAATCAAGTTAATTAGTGTAGTTACATCATTCACAAACTAATTAATTTCAGTACAACATTCACAAATACAATGACGAATCTTGACCATGAATATTGGGGGACAAAAAAAAATGTATCCCTAAAAATTAAATATGCGATAAGTTTGCAGGAGCCAAACACATACAATTATATATTTTTTGAATTTTTAATATAGTAACGAACACTAAATATATTGTTATTTTGAAAATTTTGGAGGGGGAGAGGGGCAATGACCCCTCCCGTCCCCTATTAAGATCCGTTTCTGCACACACAAATATAATCATTATTATTCGAATAATTACAGTGTTCTGTCCATCACGTCACTTACCCATTGTTGATCTAAATTTGTGCAAATTACATCAAACTTTCATTTAGTCTCAGTCTCCTTTGATAATCAATTGATCCTATTAAGCACAAATCAGCAATCCCCAATTTAATCTCAATTTTCCATCAACAGCCCTCAATCGAACTTTTAAATTATACGAGCACCATGAATAAAACATCAATTAACTTTCAGTAAACATCAATTAATCGAATGAAACGCAACTTGAAAGTTACGTTGAAAATCCTTTTAAGTATGATTATAATGTACTTTGTGCCAGCAAAATTGTTACTCTAAATATTTGCTTCTGCTCCATCCAAAATCCTTTGTGCCAAAAAGACCCTAAATGTTTTATAAATGAAATTAGGAAATATCGAATTACCTTTGCTCCTTTCAAACTTCTCAAATTTGGGTCCTCCGAAATATTAAATGTCAAGATCGGGCATCAATAAACATGCATAAATTTATTATATATAATATTAATGACTATTTTTATTATTATAATACTATATATAAGAATTATTATTTATAATAAATATATTATGTCATGTCTATACAATTAATATAACATTATATACATTATATGAATATAATATAATATTATAATAATAATAATAAAGTACATTTGATATTATTATTATTATTATAAATTTTATGTATATAATATTATTTTATACATATGATATATTATTATAATATTATATTACATCCATATAATACATATAGTTTTGACTTTCCTTATGATTAAAGCAAAAATATTATAATGTTTCATATTAAAAAATATATTTATTATATTGGATGAGAGAGAAATATATTATATGCAAATATTAAATACTAACAAAAAAATTTCTTAAATAAAAAACCGTGTAACTTGTGTGTGTCAAAAAGAATTGAACAAACATTTTCATATTTTTTGTCATGTGGACATAACATTTACTATATTGATATGACAATATGTAATCGGACTAGTACCGGTAATGAAACTATGGAATTGACATGTCAATTGTTGTTCGTGTGGTCTGAATTTAAAATATCAAATATGACATGACTTAAAAACAGTGTTTCAAATTTTTGTAAAATAATGAAACAAAAATGACGAAATATAATATGATCTTAAAAAAAAATCAAGAAAATAAAGAAATGAATGAGATCAAATCGCATAATTACATCCAACAGTTCAAAGGTCTTGAATGATAAAATATGAAATTGATGTATATGATGAAGACACATCACAAAATCTAATGATTAATAATCATAAATAATCATGCTGATATGAGTTCATGAGAGAGTTTAAAGATATGTAAAAAATAAGAGGATGGATAAATTTCGTTATTTGCTCTACAACAGTGCTAGAGTGATGTTATTTAATTGATTGCATGATATATTAATCTCATGATCTCAACCAATAATGATCATCATATATTTAATTATCATTTTGAGTTGTACCATAAAGAAATATTATTTTTAAAAAAATGTTGTAAATGTAAATTTTAGAAAAAGAAAGAACCAGTCGTTTTAACAAATTTTTTGTAATTATTATTATAATTCGTTCGAACGTAGAAAAATAACATTCAATCGATTAATTTAAGAAGTAATTTATTATTAAACCACTGAAAATACCGTTTGAATGAAATAAAATGGGAGCATTTTTGTCCAAACATTAATCAATTATATGAAAGAAACTAATTTTAGCTCCCAAACGGTTCAAGTTAAATCCATTTTTGACTTGGCTATTGTACGTTATATCATTGTTGTTCGACAAGATTAACCTAGAATAAACTACTTATTTTTCTTTTTCATGCCATTCTACTCACATCGAACATCATTGGTAGCCGTAGAAATTAATGATTTAAATTTTGTCATTCTTCATAATTTAATTGATATATCCAAGACAATTATTAAAAAAAATGAAAAAAATATAATAATTCGTTCATGGCAACTTTTTTCCACGGATGTAGAAAATCACAAAGTAAAAGGATAGAAAATCATAATATTAATAAAAAATCCTTAACCATCTAATTCTTTTTTGTTCGAATTAATCCATAAAATATCACGGTTAATTGTTTCGATGGCTTATCATAGGCCTCCTAACAAAAGGTAATTTATTATAATTAGCCTGTCATGGCTAAGCACATACATAGGTGTTATTAAAAGCAAGAAAAGGGTATGTAATTAATGCTAAGGTATAATTAAATTAACTAATCAAAAGACAACAAGTTATCTATGGTGAATAAATTAAGTGGTTGTTCTACTCTAATTAATAATAATTAACATTCGCTCCATAGTTAATACAATTGTTAAGTGGGTAATTACTTAATTAAGATGGTTAGATCTAGATCTGTGTGCACCACCATGCTTTAATTAAGATGACTTTTTAACCCCCCTAAATGGCTGGTTCCTAGCTACCTGCCTAATTTCAAATAGTGAGAGAGAAAGAGATAGAGAGAGAAAGAGATTAATTAACTGCATTATCACAAATTAACAATGAAAAGCCTGGATTAGATCTACAAATATCATGTGCTCACCTCTACATAAAAGTTAACTCTGTCACTATGTCATATTTCTCTGCATACCCATCCAAATTAGTATTTTCCATGAACACCCATACTTGCATACATAATTCTCAAAATATTTTTAAAAATAAAGATTCTAGGGTTTTATTAGAAAAAGTGAGTTAAGAATCAAGATAGGGCTAAAAAACATTAAGATAACATTGGGATGGTTATGGGTAGATCTAAAAAATTTAAACTAATTAATCACGTTACTGCCATTATTCTACCACAATGGAATTATCTCTGTCTGTCTCTTACCACTTACCATTTACCAATGCTTTCTACTTTTTACTCCTTTTTCATTCTTTCATTGCATAATGGTTGTCAACCACAAACCGCACCCGATATCCCATTAATCCACAAAACTCCAATATTTTCAATGATGACATAAGAGATGAGACTAGAAAACTTCGGATCGAATAAAAACGGTAATTACAATCCGACCCGATAACCTAGATATTCCAAACCCATATAAGAAGTTACTTGTGCGGGAATAACGAGGCATGAGCACTTACTGTTATTCTTAACATCATCTCCGGTTTTAACTAAACCGGAGGTGTCCAGTAAGGATGCAAAAGACTGACAAGAAAGAATTAATTTAGTTTTTAGCTTAGCTGGTGGTGGTGGTCTTGGATCCGGAGATTCTGGCACTTTTGTTAATTACCCCTCTACTTTTCTATTAATTAATTATTTTATACACCTATAATACATTGATAATCCCGTTTGTCTGTCTTGCTCTCTCTCTCTCTCTCTCTCCCGCTCTCGCTCTCGCTCTCGCCATCACTCTCACTTCGAACACAAGCAAGTTTGAAGTGAGTAATGCTTATACATTCTCAGCAGAAAGCACTGTTATCTAAGTAACGCTCATCCCCATGACAATAACCAAGTGGGTTATTACTTCTTCTTTCTCCTCCACCGCCATTTTGTCTCTTTTCTCCTCAATTCTCTTCGTTCTTTTACGGCCTTCGTTTGCTACGAACCCACAAGGGGAGGCATTGCTTGCTTGGAAGAGTTCATTGTCGAACCCTTCTGTGCTTCCTGATTGGAAATCTACGGACCCGAGTCCTTGTAAATGGTCTGGTCTCGCTTGTGACACCGCTGGTCGAGTAACAGAACTCAGCCTCGAGTTCACCGATCTTCATGGTGCTTTTCCGACCAATTTAAGCATTCTTGGCGGTTCACTGACCAAGTTGGTACTCACCGGTACCAATCTTTCAGGCGGTATTCCCACTAAACTCTCGAGTGAACTCCCTCTACTTGTACACCTTGACTTGAGCGGAAACGAGCTCACCGGCCCGATCCCTAGTGAATTGTTTCGCCCTGGGAGCCAGCTCGAAATTCTCTTGATAAACTCGAACCACCTGGAGGGCCCAATTCCTGATTCCATCGGGAACTTGACTGAACTCCAACAACTGGTTATCTACGATAATCAACTATCAGGTCCGATACCACCTTCAATCGGCCAACTTTCCAGCTTGGAGGTGTTTCGTGCCGGTGGAAACAAGAATTTGCATGGCCCATTACCTTCTGAGATTGGAAACTGCACCAATCTTGTAATGCTGGGTCTTGCAGAGACAAGCTTAACGGGTCCTTTACCCGCTTCGTTAGGTGAGTTGAAGAATCTCCAGACACTCGCAATTTACACCGCGTTACTAACCGGCCCAATACCTTCAGAACTAGGGCAATGTACCAATCTAGAGAACATATACCTATACGAAAATTCTCTCTCTGGTTCGGTCCCTTCTCAATTGGGCAATCTAAAGAACCTAAAGAACTTATTGCTGTGGCAAAACAGCCTTGTTGGTGTAATACCGCCTGAATTAGCCGGTTGCACGGCTCTAACCGTGGTGGATTTCTCCATGAATGGGTTAACAGGTCGCATACCCGCTTCCTTCGGTAACCTCACTTCATTACAAGAGCTTCAGTTGAGTGTGAACCAAGTCTCAGGTACCCTCCCTGTTGAACTATCAAAATGCACCAATTTAACAGATTTAGAATTAGACAACAACCAGATCTCAGGTACGATCCCAATTGAATTCGGTAAGCTCGTAAATTTACGTACTTTTTACCTCTGGGCGAACCGACTGACCGGTACGATACCGGCCGAGATCGGGCAGTGCACAGATCTCGAAGCCATGGACCTATCACAAAACGGGTTAGCGGGTCCCATACCGAAATCCATTTTTCGGTTGCTGAGACTCGTAAAACTTCTTTTATTAGAAAACGACATATCTGGTGAAATACCGCCAGAAATTGGCGGTTGTACATCACTGGTACGGTTTCGTGCAAGTGGAAACCGAATAGCCGGTATAATACCAAAAGAGATAGGTTCGCTACGAAATCTTAGCTTCTTAGACCTCGGTTCAAACCATTTGACCGGGGCAATCCCATCTGAAATTTCAAACTGCCAAAACCTCACATTTATCGACTTGCATGCAAACTCACTAAAAGGACCCTTACCACAAGCACTCTTCGAAGGATTGACTTCAATCCAATACCTTGACTTGTCAAACAACACATTGACCGGCCCTATCCCATCCGAACTCGGTCAACTCACTTCTTTAACCAAATTAGTTCTAAACGGTAACAAATTTTCCGGCTCGATCCCTCCCGAGATCGGGTCGTGTTCGCGATTACAACTATTAGATCTCGGTGGAAACACTCTGTCAGGGAGAATACCTGCGAGTATCGGTAACATACCTGGCTTGGAGATCAGTTTGAATTTGAGTTCGAATGATTTATCAGGCGAGATTCCTGCAGAGTTTGCAGGACTTTCTCGCCTTGGTGTGCTAGATTTGTCTCGCAACCGTTTATCAGGTGATTTAAGACCACTTTACACCCTTCAGAACCTCGTATCGTTAAACATTTCCTACAACAATTTCTCTGGCGAGGTACCGAACACGGCCTTCTTCTCGAAACTTCCATTAGCGGATCTAGAAGGTAACCCTGGGCTATGCATAGTAGGGTGCGCTTCTGACGCACAAGGAAATGCTAAGATCTCTCGAAGAGCGGCTAGGATAGCGACAGCTGTTCTACTCTCGGCTACCGTCGCTCTGCTTGGAATCTCGTTCATCGTGATAATGAATAGACGGCATGCAAAGATGAAAAATGCATGTGCCGGAGATGAAGAGAAGGATGGAGAGATGGCTCCGCCTTGGGAAGTCACGCTATATCAAAAGAAACTCGAGATTGTTGTTGCTGACGTGGCACGCTCTTTAACTCCAGTCAATGTGGTTGGTCAAGGCTGGTCTGGTGCCGTGTACCGCTCGCACATCCCTTCTAATGGTAAATAATTATATGCTCTGTTTGAAACTTTACCATTAACATTGTGCAAAGTAGGTTTAATGAAATATTCTTTCTTTATAACTGATGAATAGGTATAACGATTGCGGTAAAGAAGTTTAGGTCGCCTGACGAGGCATCAGCAGAGGCATTTGCTTGTGAGATCGGTGCACTAGCACGCATTCGCCACCGTAACATTATTCGTTTACTAGGGTGGGCATCTAACAGACGCACTCGCTTATTATTCTACGACTACTTGCCAAACGGAACCCTTGGTGCTCTTATACACTCGAATAACACGGGTTCTACGGTGGTAGAATGGGAAGTGAAGCTCGGTATTGCGGTTGGAGTTGCAGATGGGTTGGCATACCTACATCATGATTGCGTACCGGCCATTTTGCATAGAGATGTGAAAGCAGATAATGTTTTGCTTGGAGACCGGTACGAGGCGTGTCTTGCTGATTTTGGTCTTGCACGTGCTGCTGATCAGACTGGCACGGCAGCCTCTCCCCCGCCTTTCGCTGGCTCCTATGGTTATATAGCTCCTGGTACTTAACTATTCAAAATTATTTTCTTTAAAATTTTGATGGTTATGAATATATGATTAATCATAATGTACTTTGTTTAATTTGTGTAGAATACGGGTGCATGACAAAGATCACGACAAAGAGTGACGTGTACAGTTTTGGAGTTATATTGCTGGAGATAATAACGGGCAAGAGGCCGTTAGACCCGACATTTACAGAAGGGCAAAACATCGTGCAATGGGTCCGTGAAAATTTGAAGAAAAAACAGGATCCGGTCGAACTACTAGACACGAGGCTACAAGGTAGACCAGATACTCAGGTGCAAGAAATGTTACAAGCACTCGGAATTGCATTGTTATGCGCGAGTACCAAGCCGAATGATAGACCGACTATGAAAGACGTGGCAGCCCTTCTTCGTGGAATAAGACACGAAGATAGCACCGGAGCAGAGGCGAGAAAAATTTCCTCGGTTGGCGAGACACGTAAATGGCTTGAACCGAAACAAGGGACTCCTAACACGGGTTCTCCAACTCGACTGCTTGCGTTGGACGGTTCGGGTCATTCCTCCATTGCGTACTCTACTGCTACGAGTGATAATTTTCAATAATTTGGGCAATGATTGTATTTGGTGGGATAATTACTAATTAGATTGAATGATTAGTTTGGAGAGGGGTGACATGGGAGCTGCAAGTGGGAACCATTTGGGAGGTACAAAGCAGGATTGATAGTCCATTCAAGTGCCGTTTTTGTTTTGTAGAAGAAGATGAGGTAAGGACAAGACAATAACATGGGGTGATTAGAAGTGGGGGCTCACTAGTTAGGTAAGGATGGATAGGTGTTAGAGCCTTAGAGGGGCAGGTCTTTTGATTAATAAGTTATAAATTAATAATGCGTTGGGTCATATTGTACCCTATAGTGTTTGTAATTAATGTTGATTATAAATCAATCTGAGTTCATAATATTATTTTGTGTTCAGCTTGCTTGTTTCAGAGCTCAAAAATTTGATTTCCTTGTCCACATAAAACAATGTCGTGAACAAAAATATGTGTCATTGAAATAATACCAAGTTTATGAGCTAGCAGCGTTAGAATTTTTTAATTTAGATCGTAGTTCGACGTGCGCTTGAGTTCGACTTATAGTTAAAAAAACTTGACGAGTCAAGTTGGAAATATGCCGAGTTAATTCCACTCGTCGGGATTTTGAGTTGACTCGGCAGTCCAGATAAAACTCGATTGACTCGACTCGGGCTACATATATTTTCATTAATTATTAATTATATATTTTTTAATCATATTATCAGGGCCGCCGGCGTTTTTGGAAGTCGTTGACAGAAAAAATTAACGGGGCTAATTAAATACTAGTATTATATTAATTTAACCAAAAAAATTCTCAAATAAGAGACTACTACAAAATATCGTCAAAAATACTACACTAACAATTATCACTTAAATATCATTTGCTCTGAACTTAATGGGACTTATTTTTGGTGGGGCTATGCTAAATGTCAAAATGGGCCAATGTATTGGCCGGCCCTGCACTACATGTACAATGAAAATGACATGCTATACACATATACGTAGCACCTGACTTAAATAAGCTTTCATATTTATGTGCATATTATATATTAATTAAAATAAATGGGTAAGTGTATATTATGTGACTTAAATCTATATTGAATGTTATATACTATTTATGTGTATATTTCAATGTTTTAAATTGCGATGTAGAAGTTCATAGCGATCAGACACCTTATAGAGGACATATATTGCGATATTAATCTATGTAATAAATATAGTATATTTTAAAGATATTATACGAGTTCACTCATGTGTTCCACAAATTCAATATCAAAAACACAAAAGTAATGAGTAAAAAATAGATACAAAATAAGTTGCAATAAATCTAAATTACATTGACTAACAATGCATTTATTTTTATTTATTTATTTAGTTTGCATGTTTGTTGTAAAATATTTCGATTTTCAACCTTGATTGTGGAATCGGTAGAAAATGCCGCAAGTTGCACTTTATCATAAAAAATATATATCCACTATATATTCATTTAATCATTCACTCATTTATTCTTTGTTGTCTAATCTTAGACCTAAGGAAGGGGAGATGTAATTCTAAGGTCTAATTTTCGTACTAATAATATGCAATTTATATTTTCGCGAAAACCTGAAATAATTTAAAGTAAATAAAGAGAATACCACAATCGTCAACACAAATAGTTTATTACAGAATTTGGTAGGTGGTTGTTTTGTAGTTTTAACTCATCGTCTAATTGCTCAATCGACCTACTCGATTGTTCACAAGTACCTACGTTTCCGAAGATGCCTTGCGCCGTTTAGGCACTCTATTGAATTTCCCAAATCAAAGATTAGAATGTTTGTCTAGATAGATTTACACGTTTCTACCGATCTATAGCGGGTTTTACAATTAAGAACTAGCCTATTACAATCTACAAATCGAACTCTACGTAATTGTCATGCGAGTTGGGAATCGTTTGTAGGAAGGATTGGAAAGATCAAATCTTGCTCAAGAGTCTGATATAGATTAATTAATCTCAAGATCTCAAGGCTTGTGTTTCTCTCTTTAATATTGTATAAATAAGTCGTGTAATGTTAGAGAGAGAAATCATAAAAGGGGTTCATTTATAGAACACATGACCCCTTCAAATGTACAGTTCTCTGTACATTCCGTTCGCACGGAGTAATCCTTACGTTCGGACGGAATGCAAGTCAAACTAGTCGTTGTTGTTTAATGTAGACCTAGAGGGTGAATAGGTAATCCTAAGTTCCAATTTTTGCGATAATGGTATACAATTCTAATTTTGTGCGAAATCGTAAATAATTGAGATAAAGAAAAACAATACCCAAAACAAATAACACAAAAATATTTGTTGACGGAGTTTGGTAGGTGGTTGCTATGTAGCTTGAACTCACCGACTACTTGTTTAATCGACCAATTCGATTGAATACAAGTACCTACGTCTCCAGGGATGCATTGCGTCTTTCCGGCTTTCGATTGAATTCCCAAATCAACACTTACAAGATTTCCCTAGATAGATTTACACACTTCTATCGATCTATGACGGATTTTATAATTTTTGGAACTAGCCTATTACAAACTACAACGAACTACACGTGATCGGCCACGGAAGTTGGGAATCGTCGGTAGAAGGATTCGAAATTAGATCAATGATCTAGGGTATTTGTCTAGAAGAATTATGGCTCAAGATCTAGAATTAGTTTTTCTATCTTTTTAATGATGTAAAAACTATGCCAGGATTGGAGAGAGAAAACTAGGAGATGGTCTATTTATAGAACATATAATCCCCTCCTATTACCAAGCTGTTATGTACAGTCTGTCGTGAAGGAAGTAATAGTCCGTCGTGACAGACTGAAAATCAAATTAGCCGTTGTTGGGTATCGGCGTCACTACCGAGCTCTGCGCAGCGGATTTAAGAGCCCGGTCCGACCCGATCCCGAGGACCACGTCCCCGATCCGAAGGTACAAATCCTAAATCTACATGCAACTACCTATGAATATAACTATTATAGACATATAATCATAGCACGTGAAATTGATCACGGAGACGGGTTGATTCACGCGTAGTTGCTACTAGCTCCGATTCCGGTAACACGCACATCCCACGCCCGCGCCATTCGACACCTTGCTCGAAGCTCCGATTTGTCGTATACAACCGGAATTTCTCCGGTTCATCTCCGACTTTGCTCGACCTTGATCACCACAGAAAGTTTCATATGAAACATCTCTCCTCGTATGCACCCCGAGATTTCGTCTCTCGGTTACGCGTGATTCCCCTAAAATCACCGTAAAATTGGTCAAGCTTCAATCTCTCTAATGGAGTTTCTCTCTTTTCTTACTTGTCTAACAAGCACAAAATCTCTGGAATGATGTTACATGAGAATGAAGAGAGATAGTCATGATCTTATAATCAAGGCCCCATTAATTAGAGAATTAATGAGTACCTTAAGAAAAACTGCCAATCCAGAATTTGGATCACAGTCCGTCATGACGCACTGTAGTCCGTCATGACGCACTAGTCACGATTACTGATATAACCGTTATCTCCATAGTCCGTCATGACGAACCATATTGTCCGTCATGACGCACCTCAGTCATGACAGACAACCAGTCCGTCACGACTCATACTCACAGATTGGTACACAGAAATCCCTTTGGTCCGTCACGACGAACCAACCAGTCCGTCATGACGGACTATGTGTTTTCTGTCAGATTTGCATAATAAGATTATGCATCCAATCGTATCGACGAACGCGTACGTTCATCTATTCTCATCTATACAATCAACTAATTGATCTATAACTGTATTTCCTTCAGTCGTTGGGACAAGGATATTCGAAACCTGGTACTTCCGTCACAACGGAAGTGATCTCCATTGCAACAGAAGTACATTATGCAGGAGGTTCGTCACGACGCATAAAGTGTACGTCGTGACGAACATCTTACTGTAAGTTTGCCTTATGGTCTGCTTGTATAGTCCGTTGTGACGGACGGATATCCGTCACAACGGATCCTCTGGTTCCGTCACAACTGATTGGTTGACCCGTCGTGACGGACAGTGTGTATGTGCATCTTCATGTAGGAGTTTCGTCACAACGCTTGATGTGTCCGTTGTGACGAACATCCTACTGACAATTTGCTATGTATTTGTATGTATGGTCCGTTGTGACTCGTAGTGGTCCGTTACAACGGACTTGGTGGTTCCGTCACCACGGATTGGTGATTTTGTTGTGACGGATGTTATGGGTTTACTAATCTAGTGTATGAGTCGTGTATGTCCGTCACGACGGATGTATGGTCCGTTGTGACGGACCCTGCACTGATTGCACACTTTGCAAATATTCTCATTTTATTGTTTCGAATATATTTGTTTCTTAATCTTGAGCTAAATAAATCAAAGACAAGTCTAGGGATACTTATAGGTTATTTTGATGATAGTGTGATATCCCAACTTGCGAAATCTTCGACGTCTTGATTTCATCACTTGATCGTGCTTTTCTTGTTTTTGTTATTCTTCGATATCTTGAGTCTTCCTTGATGATCTTGATAATCTTTATCTTTTGTTGATGTACTTGTGCTTGCTTGTCCTTTTGATCTTTTTGTGGATCATACCCATATATCTACACATGATACTTAAACAATCTTGATTAGCAGTATCGACATTGTTTTGAGATATTCAAACCATAAAAAATTTGAACCAACAGTCGTTGGAATGTAATAATTCAAAACTTGACACTTCCGTTCGAATGAAACTATAGTTCTGTTCGAATGCAAGGTGGCATTTCTCCAACTTGAGTTTGCAATCCATTCTTCCGTTCGAACCTTGAGTGTTTCGTTCAAACGGAGTATGGGGTTCCGTTCGAACAGAGTGGTGGTTTCGTTCTAACAAAACACTTGTTGATTTGCCAGTGCAAATTCAAGCCGTGGGACAGGTTGACTTCCGTTCGAACAAAGGTGAATTCCGTTCAAACGGAAGTTTGTATGTTTCCAGACTTTGCAACCTTCCCGTTTATCACGTTTGCGAAATATTTAATATTCTAGATTGAGCTTAATAATCTAAATTAAGTCTTGGGATATCTATAGGGTTATTTTTGTGAGTGTGTGATATCTCAACTCGCGGAAGTCTTCAACGTCCTAATTTTTCACTTGAACAAATACTTTAGTCTTTATTCTTGTCCAACGTCTTGATTTTTTAACATCTTGATGCTTCACTTGAACGAATATTTCCGTCTTTATTCCTGTCCAACGTTTTGATTATTCAACGTATTGATTCTTGTCCAAATACTCATATTTGCATATGTGAGTATGTATTTTTCTTTTGATCTCGTTTACGAGGCATACCTATATCTTATTTCCAACGAATGACACTTATCAAATTGATTAGTAGTATCGATATTGTTTTGAGATAATCAAACCAGAATTTTGAACCAACATTCTTGACATATGAATTACACACAATTTATGTATTTATAAAGATAGAATTGTCATTTGTCTCCTTTTCCCAAGCCAACCGCTCCGACGAGACCCTACCGCAATCGCGCGTCCAGAAAAGATTACAAGCCGTTACACGGATCGACACACATATAGTATTTTGGTCATAACTTCTGAATACTAACTCCAATTTGAACAATCTACAACTTTCACTACAACAGATCTGGTTATCAGCGACGGGGGAAGAGCTTCAGCGACGGGCCGTCGCTAATAAAACGAGTTTTCTACAACAGATCTGGTTATCACCGTCGGCCCGTCGGTAAAGATTCCACCCGTCGCTGAAGAGTTGCGACGGCCCGTCGCTAATTACAAAACCGCCGCTAAAATTTGCTGAAAACCGCCATTTTTTCAAAATATCACCGACGGGCCGTCGCTGATATGGAAAACCGTCGCTAATACTTTCCGTCGGCCCGTCGCAAATAGATAAACCGTCGCTGAAAGCGTCTCCGACGGCCCATCGCTAATTTGGCAACCGTCGCTGATGGATTGCAGTATTAACCCCTCCCAGCACGCTCTTCTTCTCTCTCTTTTTCTTCCTTCGTCCCCAAACCCCTCTCTCTTCTTCCCTCTTCGTCCCCAAACCCCCACCAGCCATTCCTGTCTTCCCTCTTCGTCCCCAAACCCCCACCAGCCCCAAACCCTTCCTGTCTCCTCTGCCCAAACACTTCCCCTCTTCGCCCCCGCCAGCGCCAGCGCCAGCCCCAAACCCCCACCGGCCCAAACACTTCCCCTCTTCGTCTCCTCTGCCCCCGCCAGCGCCCACCAGCTCCGTTCGCCATTGAAGGTATTTTTTTTTTGTTATTTTTGACAGATTTTAGGGTTTTTGTGTTCTTTGGTTTGTTTGTGTAATTTTTTTTTGATAAATCCGTTGACAGATTTTAGGGTATATTTTAGGACCAATTTATTTGGTTATTTTTGGACATATTTTAGGCAGATTTTGCTCATATTTTTTGACAGATTTTCGACAATTTTTTTGGCAGGTTTTGATTATTTGTTGTTGAATAATTTTTTACTAACTTATTTATGTTAATTTGTAACAGATTTTGCTAGAGATTTGGAGAAAGTTGGGTGTTATTTCGACAGATCTGAGATAATTTTTTTGGCAGGTTTTATGGCATTTTTTGACGGATTGGTTTTTTTGACGGATTGGTTTTTTTGACAGATCTGAGATAATTTTTGACGGATTGGTTTTTTTGACAGATCTGAGATAATCGAGGGAAAACCCGAACAAAAGAAAGACCTTGTGGCGCAGCGAGAGAGAAAAGAAAAACGGCCATAGTGGCGCGAGGTGGAGCATGTGCCTGGCAATGGCGGTGCAAGTTGGAGCACGCTCTGGGCCATAGCGGTGACAGGTGGTATATGCTCTGGGTGATAGCAGCACGAAGCAGAGCATCTCCTGGGCAGGCGATAGCGGCGCGGCGCAGTTCAGTTGTTCGCAGATTTTTTGGCGGTTTGATCTTTATTTACCTACTTTTTTCATGGTATTGATTTTTATTTCTGAATTTTTTTATTTATTCTATTTCCTTTTTTCAGGGAATAAATTTAATATATATATTTTTTTTCATTTGTGGATAGTGGCTCAATAATAGTGTCGAGGCAGAAGCTGCACCAAGCGTGTCGATACATTTCATCATCATTGTCGGCTATTTCGTGAATATAATCTATTAAAAACAATGAATTCAATAATTCAACTTCAAAAGGGCCTGAAATGCAAATTGCAATTAATACGAGGGTCCTAATGCATACTTTCACCAGTGCCGATATGGAATTTGAAATGGTAACCTTTTTTCATTTCATGTGTATTATTATATTTGATTAGTTATATTTAGTCTTTAATCGTTCCTTTATTTTGTTGTTGTCTCTTAGAGCCTATCGCCGCTATCTTCTTTGACCAGGTTTATAGGGGTATTTTTGACATTTATCTTTTTTTTGGTGGGTTGGTGGTGACGATGTTTGCGGTCATGTTGGACCCGGATTATGCGAAGAAGCCCCGATTTATCCAGTATTTCTTTAATGATTGGAAAAAAAATCTTGGGAGAAATCACGTAACTAAGAAATCCGGGATTTGTTATTTCACTCCTATTTATGAGTGGCATCAAGTCGAAAAGGAGAAGAAGAAACAAATGACTTCGGAGGTAAAAAAAATTCATTTTAGAAACTCAATTATCTAGTTATATCATTATTTTCTGATTTTGTAGGGGTATATATGTAATTTCAGATTTTGTTATATAAGGTAATTTTATTAATTTCAGATTTAGTCGTTTATTAATTTCAGCTTTCACCGACGGGCAATTGGAGTACACCAAAGACGACTATCAAAAAGAACTCGAACACATCGAAAATGACGAGGAGCGGCTTCCATTTTAACATTTTCAATTTTTGTATTAATTTGTGTTGAAATTTGTGTTGAAATTTGTGTTGTAATTTGTGTATTAATTTGTGTATTAATTTGTGTTGATTTGTGTATTAATTTGTGTTGAAATTTCGAAATTATGATTTGTGTTGAAAATTTGAAAATTGATATTTTATATTAAATAATTAATGAATTTAATATTAATTAATTAATATTATTGTCAAGTATCAACGACGCGACTTTCAGCGACTTTCAACGACGCGACTTTCGCTGAAAATTATTTATTAATATTATAATTATTAAAATAAATTTATTATTATTTAATTATTTATTTTTATATTATTAATATAAATTTAATATAATTTAATTATTTATTAAAATGAATTTATTATTATTTAATTACTTAATTTTATATTATTAATATGAATTTAATATAATATAATTTAATTATTTATTAAAATAAATTTATTATTATTTAATTATTTATTTATATAATTAATATAAATTTAATATAATATAATTATTTATTAAAACAAATTTATTATTATTTATATTATTTATTTATATTATTAATATAAATTTAATATAATTTAATTATTTGTTAAAATAAATTTATTATTATTTAATTATTTATTTATATTATTAATATAAATTTAATATAATTTAATTATTTATTAAAACAAATTTATTATTATTTAATTATTTATTTATATTATTAATATAAATTTAATATAATATAATTATTTATTTAAATAAATTTATTATTATTTAATTATTTATTTATATTATTAATATAAATTTAATATAATATAATTATTTATTAAAACAAATTTATTATTATTTAATTATTTATTTATATTATTAATATAAATTTAATATAATTTAATTATTTATTAAAATAAATTTATTATTATTTAATTATTTATTAAAATAAATTTATTATTATTTAATTATTCTGCGACGGCCCGCCGGAGATAGGTTCTGCGACGGCCCGCCGGAGAAAGGTTCTGCGACGGCCCGCCGGAGAAAGTTTCAGCGACGGCCCGCCGGAGAAAGTTTCAGCGACGGCCCGCCGGAGAAAGGTTCAGCGACGGCCCGCCGGAAAAAAGAACAACCGTCGAAAAAAGTGACATCAGCGACGGCCCGTCGGAAAAAGTGACATCAGCGACGCCCCTTTCAGCGACGGGTTGCCGTCGGTAAAACTTTCAGCGACGGTTTTTGGGAGTATCAGCGACGGTTTTTACTGTCGCTGATGTGCAGATCTGTTGTAGTGTTTCTGGAAAGTTTTGATCATAAAGGTATTGCATTTTACCTTCAAACCCCGCTACAACCATTATAGCGCCGCTATTTAATACATCGGTATATTCTATTTGACTTAAAAATAAATACTTAAATATACATTAGACCTGACTTAAATAAATGTATTTATTTCTAAATTAATTATCACAAAATATATGACACATAAAAAGATACCTTAAATACGATTATTGGTAATACCGATTCTAACTATTGCTATATATATATATATATGGAGGCTAACCTACTTAATTAAGTACCAAAATTTTGGTACTTAATGTTTTTTCACTATTGAATTTGCATTGAGATTTGTGCATTTAATGATGTGCACAAACTTTCATGATCATCATAAAAAATACAAATCTCAATACAAAATCAATGGTAAAAAATCATTAAGTATCAAAGTGTCGGTACTTAATTAAGTAGGTTAGCTTCCCTCATATATATATATATATATATATATATATATATATATTTTTTTTTTTTTTTTGAGGAAATTGGAGAGGGTTTGTACACCACTCTTCCAAAATTTTCATTTATATGAATATCTCCAATTACATTTTTTACACATATACCCTATTAAAAACTATCCTATACATTAGCCTTGTATTCAAAAAAGGGTATATTGTAGGGAAAAATGTAATATCCTGGGCTATTACTAAATACCAAGCCCAAACTCCTAGTATTATTTACAAAGTATATTAAATAAAATACTGGCCCAGCCCACTTCTTAACCTAACATAGTTTTTTCTTCCTCGTATACATCGCGCGCTCTTCCAGATTCTTCTTTTCGTTTCTCTCTCTTCAAACGCCTCCTCTCCTTCTCCTTTCTTCTTCCTTCTCTCTTCATTTGGTAAGCTTTCTTCTTTCGATCTTACTCTTTTACTCCTGTTTTCTTTCTCTTTGCTATTTTTTTTGCTTTCTTTGCGTTTTCGTATTTCTGTTTCTCTTCTAGTATCTCTTTTGCCAGATCTTCCTCAGTTTTTTTATTATCTGTGAAAGATCTCGAACATCTCTCTCTCTCTCTCTCTCTCTCTCTCTCTCTCTCTCTCTCTCTCTCTCTCTCTCTCTCTCTCTCCATACAACGAACAGATACAACGCGAATACTTGCCTTTGGATTTGAGATGTATCGCGATCTAACAGATCTGATAAAAACAGATTTTCAGTTTTTTTGCTCAATCTTTTGCCAAGTTTGCCATCTCTTTTGAGTATTCTCCACGTTTTTGGCTATATGTACATTCACAAGCAAGGTGAAGAACACTTTCACTGGTTTTATGGCATAAAGGGCATCGATTTGCCATTTTCCAGCCTCTTTTTTGCAAATTATCGATCATGAGTATTTTGTTTTGCATCGCAAGCCAAATGAACGTTTTGAATCTCTCCGGAATTTGGATTGACCAAACATTGGCCAGATCTGAGTGGGAGATAACTCCCAGAGCCAGTTGTGAGTAATCATTGTTGACAGTGAAGTTGTTTTTTTGGTTGCCTTTCCAGAATATTACATCCTTTTCTTCACTCAAATTGATTTGATTTATTTGCTCTTTTATCCTCTTCATTTCTTCTCTTGCTTCTTCTGAGATTCTGTTTTGAAAGTGTGTTTCTATTGATTTGTTTTTTATTTGCTGAATTGTGATATCATAGCTTGATCTATGGCTATAGAGTAATGGATATCTCAATTTCATCTTCTCCCCCAACCCCCAATCCCCTTCCCAAAAAGAGATGTCTTCTCCTCCCTTGAGATGACAAGTAATGTTGGCTTGAAAGAATGACTTATCTTTCTGTAAGATTTTACAGAAATAAGATAATTTTGGGTTTTTTGGATTGAGATCAATGGTTGGATTGAGTGAAGGAATTAGGTTTTGCCAGTTTAAACCCTTCGAATGGGTGTATTTTCAGTGCCACTTCACCAACATGGTTCTGTTGAAGATCCCTAAATCAAGGAGGCCTAATCCCCCTCCCATATTTGGTAAGCACACACTTTGCCAGGCTACTAATGGATACCCTACACCAAAGGTACCTTTCCATAGAAATTCTCTTCTTATTTTGTCTATCTCTTTGATTGCCCATTTGGGTAGTTTAAACACTTGAAGATAATATGTGGCTAATGAAGATAGTGCAGAATTGATTAGTACAATTCTGCCTGTCATATTTAATATGGAACTTTTCCATCCTTCAATCTTTCTCTTGAATTTCTCTATTATCTCTCTGAAAAATTATTTTTTTGGTTTTTTGAAATGGAGAGGATACCCTAAGTATTTGAATGGAAGGTCTTTTTTAGGCATCCTAATTCCTTTTCAATGTTTTTTATGTTTTCTCCTCTTTCTTCTTCTCTTCTTTTTGATGGAGAATATCCTCGACTCCGGGCCCGCGCAGCGGAATGAAGGCCCGGTCCGATTCTCCGATTCCCGAGATCACGCCATGACTTCGAGGGTACGATGCGAATAGAAGGATAGATCTATACCAGCGTGAAATTGATCACGCACGAAAGGTTGATCGCCGCCTTCTATCTCCTGTCACGTTGGTGACAATCCGCGCGTCCCATACCACGCGTCTTTCACCGTTCGTTGGCCGTCTTCTCACTCCTTGGGTCGATCACAATCTAAGAGCCACAATTGTCGCTCCTCTACTTGTATCCACCGTGAGTCGCAAGACATCGGTCGCGGATGCACCTGCCTAGACGATGCACCGGCGAACTTGCTCGATCGTTTGATTTTCTACACCGAGAAAACTCCTTTTCTCGGTTATCTCTCTTTACACCCTTTCACTCAATAGAAAGTTGTATCTCAATTATTCTGGAAAATCTCCTGAATATTCTGAATAAGATTGCATTAACTTGCATCGTGATGAGAGAGAAAGTATTCTATTTATACCTAATAGGATCAGGATTAGCCAAAAGGCATGTATATCCAATATACACCCTCTCACACAGAAAACTGCATGAACCTGGTCAGTATTCTGTCATTTCGAAATTGGTAAATTTCTCAGACAGAAAATAACCCAACATGAAAATTGTATATAATCTAACTATCTACACAACCCAATTTGGCTCAGCCCAATTGGAGTTCGTATGCAAAAGTTATGACTGTTTTACTAACTGTATGTCATACTGTTGCACCCTTTCGGTATTTCACATAAACGACACTAATACTTCGTTCATATGAAATATATTTCTACATGAAGGTTATAGATAATCTAATTATCTATCTAACCCAATTTGAACCATTCAAATCGGATTTTCCCACTGACAGTTATGGCCACGAATGTACGACTACATTCGTTTATCATTGTGTACACTTTTACGGTTGATCCTGAAACTGTATTTCTTTCACTTTTATCTCCAATTACTGTGAACTCTGACTTATCATAGTTGATAGTGAGTCCTGATGAGTTCCCAAATGCATTAAGTGAAGGAGAATATCCTCGACCCCGGGCCCGCGCAGCGGAATGAAGGCCCGGTCCGATTCTCCGATTCCCGAGATCACGCCATGACTTCGAGGGTACGATGCAAATAGAAGGATAGATCTATACCAGTTCCAAATTGATGGAACACGAAGGGTTGATCGCTGCCTTCTATTCCTCCGGTCACGTTGGTGACTTTACGCGCGTCCCATACCGTGCGTCCTTCACCGTTCCTTCCCGTTCTTCGATCCTTCGGTTCGATCACCACGGAGAGTACCAAGTGTTGCTCCTCCACACGTATCCACCTTGAGTCGGAAGACGCCGGACACGGATACACCTGCCTAGACGATGTACCGGTGCACTTGGTCGATCTCGATCGATTCTCTATTAACCGAAAAGTCCCTTTGTTACTGGACAAAATACGCATTCTAGCGTCATGACGCACCATATGGTCCGTCATGACGCACCATGCAATTTTTCCTGAATTGGCTAAGTCCATAATCTAGTGAACTAAAACACTATGGTGCGTCATGACGCACCATATCTTGCGTCATGACGCACAGTGTTATTTTGCCCAATTCTGCACAATCCTATTATGCATGTTACTGTCTTCTCGAACGTGCTTGTTCGTGTGTCCTTTTGTACACTTTTACGGTTGACCTGAAACTGTATTTCCTTCAGTCTCCCACTCAATTTCAGATCTACCTAAAAGGTACTCATGCATATCCAATATGCACGATTTATAGCGAATACAACTTGCGTATCAAATACCAAGTTATGCACATCCAATGTGCCAAATCTTTTAATCAAGCCCGACTTAGTACGACTCTTTGTGTGACCGTGTAGGTTCGTTTAACGATGGCAGTAGGCTGTTTCCAAAGCACTACAAGCCCATGAGCGGGATCTAGTCACTCCATCATGGCTACCCATGTTAAAACGAAAAATGATTGCCATCATTTGTGCCTATCTCGAATAGCGGTTACTAGTTCTCTTGTTAGCGATATCCGTTAATCAAAAGCCATGGTAATAATCATCCTTATAATTTGATTAACTACACTTTTTTTTCCCGTTTCCGAGTTGAGTTAACAAATTTCAATCGATATTAACCATTAATATCATTGACCTTGGCCAAGGTTTTCGTTAATCGACTCATCGAGCAGCGCCTAAGAGATATCTCTTCCTTTCGGAATAAACAATTCCTATCTTGGAGACTCACATTGAATTCCGTGTTTCGGACAATACCCAATGATGACCCTTTTAACTCCCTGTTACGGCGAGCGTAAGATCATATCAAAGCATTGTGTTACGCACGTAACTCAATCAATGATCCCCTCAAGTTTGAAGAACCTAAAACCCCATCCGTCGCAAGTCCATCTATAATGACTAAACCATGTCATGGTCTCGCGGCTTTGGTCATATCCAATACATGTAACCTAACATATATCTACATTCCCGATTCGACAAGCACCTTGTCACATGATTAGCAAAACATAACCATTTCTCGGCAAACGTACTAGTGTACACGTTCAGTCTATTATCTAATAATATAAATGCTTCACTCTTAAGCAAGCTGATCCGTGACTAGGGATATTTAGAAATGACGCTTTAAGTGTGACGGTTTCGCTGCACATAATCATCAATTATGCCGACGCCCACACAAGCTCAAATCAGGGTTCATGTAACCATCATATTACACAACCCGCACACAATTTTCATATAAGGTAAATGCATATTAATTTAAGTAAACAAAATTTTTAAAAGGGATGCATTCATATGGACTAAGTATTTGGGTGATACAACGTTTACCTATGGGTATCTCCATACCCATAACCTGCGAGGACTATCGTATTAGATAACTACACTCTACTCTCTTCTTCCTCCTCTAGGTATCTCCATACCCATAGTCATCGCATGACAGTCACGCGCGACTAGAGAGAGCGGTTTTGTAAACGGGTCCGCACGTTCCCGCTAGTGTTAATCAACATCTGGATTGGAACATTTCCAATAACTATGATCACATCTTTTCATAAAATTTCATGGATCAAATGAAAATTTCTAAGTATTGGCTAGAAGTGGTTGTGACCTCGGCATTTTTGGCTTGTACTATTGCGTCTCACGCAATAAACAACCATAAATCCGATAACTCGTGACTACTAGAGTTTGGTCATGTATCCTTGATCCATATCACTTCCTTTTGCGATTAATAACCGCAATATACTCGCCACCGTAAATAGAATCATAAACTATTGGTCTTGTGGAACCTTTCCACATAACCGTGTTTTCATTTAAGCAAAACATGTACACACTTTGTGATCGAAAGTCGTGCTACATATTTGGACGTGCTTAATCTTTGGAAACTGTTGTTGTTATAACTCTTTATAACCAACACGTCCTCCACACCATTATAGATAAAAAATCCTGAATTCTTTCGCAAAGTATTCAAGGATAAACTTCACCTCTATCAATACAAATCCCGATGGGTTTAAATATACATAACCATTATGTATATAAATGTATAACCATTATACATTCACAAGAGTTAGTCTCATGTAATCGAATTACATTCAAAATCATGTGATTCCCATGGACTTTATTGACGGTGAATTAGACGCTTTATTTGTATGACTGATAGCCCACATATATATCATGACAGATATAATAGATCCTCACATCAAATGTAAAGATCATATTATTATTTTCGCCCTGCTTGATGTCTCACATCGAGCCGTAGAAAATTTCTGCCATTTGACATTTTGATTTACACTACAACAGATCTGGGTATCAGCGACGGGGGAAGAGTTTCAGCGACGGGCCGTCGCTAATAAAACGAGTTTTCTGCGACGGGCCGTCGCAGAAAGCTATTACCGACGGTTTATTAGCGACGGACCGTCGCAGATGTTAAAATATTACCGTCGGCCCGTCGCTGATGCTACAAACCGTCGCTAATATTCTGCGACGGCCCGTCGCAGATGCATAAACCGTCGCTAATATTCTGCGACGGCCCGTCGCAGATGCATAAACCGTCGCAGATAACTATCAGCGACGGGCCGTCGCTAATAACGCCCGTCGCAGATAAGTTTAGGGTTTTAGATATAACCCGCCCGCCAGCCTCTCTCTCTCTTTCCTCATTCATTCCGCCCCCCTCTCCTTCTCCCCCTTCTTCTGCCTCCTAAACCCTAACAGCCCCCCTCTCCTTCTCCCTCTTCTTCCGCCTAACAGCGCGGCGCCCCTCTCTCCCTCGCCCCTCTCTCCTTCTCCCTCTTCTTCCGCCTAACAGCACGGCGCCCCTCTCTCTCTCGACCCTCTCTGAAACGCTAGAACCACAGGTCAAGTTTGCTGTTGGTGGTGGTGGTGGTGGTACTGGAAAGAAATGTGCTCTCAAACCCTAGATCTGGTATTTTCTCGCTGATATTTTAGTATCGCCATTGAATTTTTGGTTTATTTAGGGTTTAATTAGGGTTTAATTAGGATAATTTAGTATCGCCATTGAATTTTTGGTTTATTGAATTTTTATTTACTCTCTCTCTCTCTCTCTCTCTCTCTCTCTCTAGTCAAGGATATGCAACTGATGTGGCTTAATTCTGACGTGCGCAAGGAATGGATCGATGCTGGCTTGCGAGGCGGGCTGAATTTACTCTCTCTATCTCTCTAGTCAAATATATTTAATTTCGGAAATTATTTGCAGCTTGTTTTGATGATGTTCGGGACTAGGGGTAGCGGTGAGGGTTCGAGATGCGGTACCAGAGGCTGACGAGGCGGGTACCAGAGGCTGACGAGGCGGGCTGAATTAATCAGAACCGATGCTGGCTTAATTATGTACTCTCTTTCTCTCTCTCTCTCTCTCTCTCTCTCTCTCTCTCTCTCTCTCTCTCTCTCTCTCTCTCTCTCTCTCTCTCTCTCTCTCTGCTATTATTTTCCTCAAAATATCATAATTATGTTGTGATTTTAATTTTTGATTTTAAATTAAATATATTTAATTTCTGAAATTATTTGTATATTAATATTATTATATATTTCTATTAAGTTTAATTTTTTTATTTTCAGAAAATATTATTTTTAATTAATATGTAATTTTATTGTGTTATTTACAGCTTGTTTTGATGACGTTCGGGACTAGGGGTAGCGGTGAGGGTTCGAGATGCGGTACCAGAGGCTGACGAGGCGGGTACCAGAGGCTGACGAGGAGGGAAACCGTTAGCGATGGCATCAGATCCAATGGCGAGTCGACGAGGAGGGAAACCGTTACCAATGGAAGATGTGGGTGTTTATCAGTATCCCCTTTCTGGCTGCAACGAGGTTTTTTCTATTTATTAATTATTTCGCGTCCCATTTATTTATCTACCCCTGCAAAATCTTAAAATTGCATGTATGCACTATTTGTTGTGTAGTTTGGGCTCGCTTGCGTATTTGATGGACATGGGGGAGTTGGTGCTGCCAAGTTTGCATCCAAGTAATTTTACTTATTTATTTACTTATTTATTTATTTTTGTGTTGTTTATTAATATGAGAATTTACGATTTTTTTTATAATTTCAGGGCGATGCCTGTGAATGTTGCTAAAATTTTGTCAGACGGGAGAAAGAGAGAAGGTTTTTCTAGTCAAGATCGAGAGTTATTCTAGTCAAGATTATGTGTTTTTGTATATTTGTATATTTGTCCGATTAACGGCGTTGAATTTGTATATTTGTGAGATTATGTGTGTATGTTTATGTGTTTATGTTTATTTGTGGAATACCGGTACTCTCTGATTATGTGTTTTTGTTTATATTTATTTGTAAATTAATTCATTTTGATATATTAATTATTAATTGATTTGTTAATTTTTAATAATAATTAATGTGTTACTGAGTAAACGTTGCATCGCCGGCGATACTATATTTATTTTAAATATTATTTATTAATATTATAATTATTAAAATATTATTAATATAAATTTAATATTATTTAATTATTTATAAATATTAATATTATTAAAATAAATTTATTATTATTTAATTATTTATTAATATTATAATTATTAAAATAAATTTATTATTATTTAATTATTTATTTATATTATTAATATATAAATTTAATATTATTTAATTATTAATTAATATTATAATTATTAAAATAAATTTATTATTATTTAATTAATTATTTATATTATTAATATATAAATTTAATATTATTTAATTATTTATTAAAATAAATTTATTATTATTTAATTATTTATTAATATTATAATTATTAAAATAAATTTATTTTATATATTATTAATATAAATTTAATATTATTTAATTATTTATTAATATCATATTATTATTTAATATTATAATTAATAAAATATTATTAAAATAAATTTATTATTATTTAATTATTTATTAATATTTATTAATATTATTATTTAATTATCAGCGACGGGCCGCCGGAGATAATTTCTGCGACGGCCCGCCGGAGATAATTTCTGCGACGGCCCGCCGGAGAAAGAACAACCGTCGGAAAAAGTGACATCAGCGACGGCCCGTCGGAAAAAGTGACATCAGCGACGCGTCTTTCAGCGACGGGGAATCAGCGACGGTTTGCCGTCGGTAAAACTTTCAGCGACGGTTTTTGGGAGTATTAGCGACGGTTTTTACCGTCGCTGATGAGCTGATCTGTTGTAGTGTTAACTCTGCCAAGGAGTTATATGTTGAAAACCATTTTCAACAATATGTCGATATATGTGCTATAACATGGAACGAGGAACTTCTTAGATCTATCCTATAGATCTTCACGCTTAATTCATAAGCGGTCTCGTCTAAATTTTGTGTCGTTACAAGAAATATAACGCGGCTCCCACTAACCTTCATGTGTACACAAAGTTTCCATTCGTTCTGACTATGTTATAACAGTTTATAACTTCGTCAAAACGAATGTTCCAATTCCGAGAAGCTTTCTCTAATCCATTATATGGATTGTTAAAGCATGCATATCTTATTCCCGATTCTTATGAATCGACAAAACCGTAAGGTTGTGTCAAGTACACATCCTTTAATAAAATTTCTGTTAAGAAATTCGGTTTTGACATTTATCTTGCCACATCACATAGTCATAATACGCGATTATGGCAAGCAGAATTTCGAGAATGGGAAAGCATGACAACATGCGAAAACGTTTCTTCATAGTCCGACTATGAATTGCACGAAACTCTTCGCTATAAGCCTCGCTTTACATATATGCGTATTCCTATCCGTGTCGGTTCTCATCTTGAAAACCCATTGTCTTTTCACGGGTCTAAACCCGGAAAGTAATGAAGTCAAGTTCTAAACTTGATAATTTTACACGGATCGAATCTCAGAATTCATGACATCATGTCATGTGGAATCAACCTTCATAGCATCCCTGTAGGATATTGAATCATCATATGATTTCGATCTATCATCATTAGCCACAGTAAATCCGTATTTACCGGCTTATGATATAGCCTACTTGATCTACAAATAATTCCTTTGTGTGTTCGATTTGTATTCATCAACTCTTGATGAAGTCGTGTCAACATTCATCGGTAAAATGTTCATTTTCAGATCTCGAATTCTTTCGAGATTTATTCTACTCCCACTAGCCCGCATAGAGATTAGCAACATCAAGTTTCAAACTTGTGCGAATCGAGTCCTCCTCCAAGAAGGCATCTCTTCGAGCCACGGAAATCTTATTTTCGTCGGGACGTTAGCACTAATACCCTTTAGTTTCCTTAAGGATATATATCATAAACGAACAATTTTCAGATTTGGGATTGAATTTAACCGAAACAAATTTCGAAATATACTCACATCCACAAATATGTACAAATGACAACTTCGGAACCATTCCGATCCATATCCAATATGGCGTCTTTTATACCGATTAGAAGGTTTATGGTCCATATCATATATGCAACCATTCATTAGTGCCGCTATCTCAAGGGCGTATCCCCAAAACATTTTTGAGAGATCCGTTTGACTTATCATTTATCGAACCATGTTCAACATGCGTTCAATTCCTCTTTTCGGACACATCTTAATGTTCCGAAATGAAAATAATCGTGAAACGATTTCACAATCATGAATGATAATCAATTTTCATAACTCAAATATCGCCTCTTCGATCCTATCGAAAAGTTTAGCTCAAATACTTGCCTTCTCGATCCTATCGAAAAGCTTTGATTTTCTTGCTTAGTTGATTTCGTATTTCGTTTTTGAAACTCTTTGAACCTTTCAAAAGTCTCCGTTTCGACACGCATTAAATAGATATTTTCATATCTACTTGAACCGTCCATAAACGTAACAAAATACCGATAGCCTCCTCTTGCCTCAGAACTTATCGGAACATCATATGTAAATATAATTTCCAATAATTCGTTGGATCTTTCTCCAACCTTTGGAGAATGATGCCCTTTGTCGTCTTTCCTAATAAATAAGTATTGCATTAATCAATCGAATCTAATTCGAATGATTCTAGCAATCCATCATATGGAATCTAGATACGCGAATCTCGTTTATATGGCCAAGACGGCAATGCCAAAAAAAGCAATCAACCTTTAGGTTTAATCCTCCTCGGATTTCACCGTTCTTTGAGTCATTAGTTTGGACAATTCCTTGTCCGAACTTTCTGTTTTGGAAAATATTTTCCCAAAATACCCTTAGACATTCATTTCTTTCGATCCTGCCTTTGAATTACAAGGATATCCACGCATCTAAATGCATTGGATTCCTCGGATGCTCCAAGCATCTCCTATTCAAATTCAAATCGCATCTAATGCAATTTCGGAATCAACTTATCTATCGAATGCATATGATATTCGGTCACGAAGATCAAATCTCGTATCATCAACACACGAGTGTTAATCAAAGACCCATAAGGCGTCTCAAAATTAACCTTCTCTATGAGCCGCAATGAACCATTCAACGCGCTCTAGCTCTTGAAACTATTTCATGAGCGTTGTGTTTTATTTTCATATACACCCGAATTCTCAAAACAATTTTGAGAAATATGCGTCTACACATGCCACCACATGACACGTAATATCGTTCGATTCCTTCTTAAAGTTTATCGAACCCGGATTTCACTAAAGCCAATGCCTCGAGCCACGAATCTACCATTTCCGTGTCCAACACGTTCCTTTAAGTCTAAGAACTATTCTTTGACTATTAAGGTTAATAACAGTAATTCCGGCCCAAAAGCCATCTATCATATCGATCTCATCGATATATTTGTTGTTGCTTGAAAACATAATTCTAAACGGATGATGAAGATTAACTCCTAACCGTGCGTACTTAATCTATATGCTTATATGATAATTATATGATAGTGTTATTTTATCGAATCGATAACCCTCATACCGATACGGGACTCCAAGTCCATAACACTCAAGATCCATATTTTACGATCCTCCCATAAGTGACTATGGCCGACAAATGAGATCTCAATATTTTAGGTAGGATTATATCCAATCGTATCCAATACGACTCTCGTTCCTTTATAGAATTTCGGTGATGGATCGTATCCAATACAATCCCAGTTCCGTGTGTGCATTCTATCTATGCCCCGAACTCCAATCGGATTGGCTTGGACGGTTAAGTCACAACCATGTCCAATGTATCGTTCAATTGAACTACTCACGTGCCCGACTATGGCCTGAAACCACGCGAGTCCCCAATTAACGCTTACCATCCGCACCAATATATACAATAGTACGTGCCCGACTATGGCCTGAAACCACGCACTATGTCATATCAATCTCGATGGTTGTGGACATGGAAGGCATTTCCATGACTTAAATATTATGAGGGATCATGCCTATGCATGTTTCATTTCGTGACATAATCATATTATATCACTATCACAAGATTTTCTAATGCATATGCACTATCTAGGGAGACTAAATTATTCTAAATAATAATTAAATAAATATGAAATAAATTGGTGCAAAGAATACGAATTTTCAAAGTGTGTAGTCAAAAAACAAATCTGGCAACCAGGGGCTTGTGCGTCATGACGCACCATAAGCTGCGTCATGATGCACCACCTCATGTAACTCTTTACACAGGATTTTTGTACAGTCCGTCATGACTGACAGTTTCGTGCGTCATGACTGACCAACATCAAAAACTTCCAGGGGGCCTAGCGTCATGACTCACCAAACCGTGCGTCATGACTGACCAACGGTATTCGCTTGGTGCGTCATGACTGACTGATCCGTGCGTCATGACTGACCAAAGACACTTCTTCGGTGCGTCATGACTGACCAATCGTGCGTCATGACGTACCAAAGACACTTCTTCGGTGCGTCATGACTGACCAATCCTTGCGTCATGACTGACCAAAGACACTTCTTCGGTGCGTCATGACTGACCAATCCTTGCGTCATGACTGACCAAAGACACTTCTTCGGTGCGTCATGACTGACCAAAGACACTTCTTCGGTGCGTCATGACTGACCAATCCTTGCGTCATGACTGACCAAAGACACCCCCGAGATTCCGTGGCACCTGCTCGGTGCGTCATGACCGACCACTGGTGCGTCATGACTGGCCGTGCATTTTTTTTGCCAATTCTGCCCTGATTTTGATTCCGTTTTTCATCGTTTCAAAAACGATCAATCATGAAACTCTTTTCACGATCATTCCAAGATACTCTCAATCATCCTATGACTGATCTCTAGTGAATTCACTTGTGATTTTAATCGAAATTCCTTTTCAATCACCAATTTTCATGCAAACGGGTACGAACTTTGATAACCCGTGCGTATATCCAATATACGACTATGATTCGACCCTCGAATCGATGGCGATCGCTCTGATACCACTGAAGGAGAATATCCTCGACCCCGGGCCCGCGCAGCGGAATGAAGGCCCAGTCCGATTCTCCGATTCCCGAGATCACGCCATAACTTCGAGGGTACGATGCAAATAGAAGGATAGATCTATACCAGTTCCAAATTGATGGAACACGAAGGGTTGATCACTGCCTTCTATTCCTCCGGTCACGTTGGTGACTTTACGCGCGTCCCATACCGTGCGTCCTTCACCGTTCCTTCCCGTTCTTCGATCCTTCGGTTCGATCACCACGGAGAGCACCAAGTGTTGCTCCTCCACACGTATCCACCTTGAGTTGGAAGACGCCGGACACGGATACACCTGCCTAGACGATGTACCGGTGCACTTGCTCGATCTCGATCGATTCTCTATTAACCGAAAAGTCCCTTTTCGGTTTTCACTCTTCTCTCTCTTTAATGGATATCCAATATCTATTAATAACTCCCAAAAGAATGATTAGCCAGACCAGGAGAGAGAGAGAGAGAGATCCTATTTATACTTAGATAGGATAAGGACATCCAAAAGGTACTTTTTGGATTCACCAAATCGTGTGTACCAAAATTGCCAGAAAACAGCATATTAACATAGTGCGTCATGACGCACCATATCGTGCGTCATGACGCACCATGTAAATTTAACTTTCCAAAAGTTACTGGACAAAATACGCATTCTAGCGTCTTGACGCACTATATGGTCCGTCATGACACACCATGCAATTTTTCCTGAATTGGCTAAGTCCATAATCTAGTGAACTAAAACACTATGGCGCGTCATGACGCACCATATCTTGCGTCATGACGCACAGTGTTATTTTGCCCAATTCTGCACAATCCTATTATGCATTTTACTGTCTTCTCGAACGTGCTTGTTCGTGTGTCCTTTTGTACACTTTTACGGTTGACCTGAAACTGTATTTCCTTCATTAAGAACCAATTTGAGTCTTCTCACTTGTGGGATTTCTGGTATGATTAATGGTATGATTAAGAACAGAGAATCATCAGCATAGAATAATGCATTCTCAACTGTTCTAATTGGTTTCTCTATGATTCCTCTTTTACTCATTTGCTCAATTATTCTTCCCAAAGTATCCATGGCAATTATAAAGAGATGTGGTGAGAGTGGATCACCCTGTCTCACCCCCCTCTTCAAATGCACTGTTTTGCCAGGTATTCCATTGAGCAATATCTTTGCTTTACCTTGAAATGAAATATTTGTGACCCAATTGATCCAAGTGGAACCAAAGCCTTTGGTTTTGAGTACTTGGATCATGAAAGGCCATGAGATTGTATCAAAGGCCTTATGAATATCAGCTTTAAAGAGGAGTAAAGGTTTATTGTATGTGTGGGAAATATGGGTTACCTCTCTGGCATAGACTAGGCATTCACTGATTTCTCTTTTCTCAATGAAGACTAACTGATTTGGGAGAATGATTTGGTTTATAACAGATTTGAGTCTGTTAGAGAGAATTTTTGAGAAAATCTTTTGTATACTAGTGATTAAGCTTATTGGCCTGTAATCCTTTGGTAAAAGAAGATTCTCCTTTTTTGGAATTAGGGTTATGTAAGATAAGGCTGCCTCACCTAGACCCTCATGTGGGTTGTGATTTTGTATGATTGAGATGATTTCATTTCTCAGATAATGCCAGTATGCCTTAAAGAACTCCCCATTCCATCCATCAGGGCCTGGAGACTTGTTTGGTTTCCAGGTTTTGATCACAGTATCAATTTCTTCATGAGAAATTGGATCATCCAGTTGCTTTAAAATGGTTGCCTCACTTTGAAAGATACTGGACATGTCCAGTTGGGGGATTTCAGGGTTAATTTGTGGATCTTTTCCCATTAGGTCCCTGTAACAAGAAAAAAGTAAGTTGGATTTGTCTTTATGATTTGTTACCTCTGATTCATCATGAGGATTGGTGAGAACAGGGATCATCAATCTGCATTTTTGCTGAGTTGCTTGCTTATGAAAGAATCTAGTGTTTTGGTACTCCTCCATGGCCCATTGAAGCTTGGCTCTTTGCTTCCAATGTTCCTCTTTCTCTTTTACTATATCTCCTATTCTTCTCTTGGCTATGGCTCTCAGCCACTTCTCTTCTTCTCTTAAACTCCTTCTCTCTTCTTCTTTATCAATGTTTTCAATTACTTTTTTGCAATTGATTTTTTGTTGTTTTTGATCAATTTCCCTGATTTTCTTCCACTTACTCAATTTGCAACCAAATTGCTTCATTTTCTGATTGAATTGAATAATGTTTGAGGAGGGGTTGTCTCTCAAATGTTGAATTATTATTTGATTAGCTTCTGGATTTCCAATCCAAGCATTTTCAAATCTAAAGGATGGGTGAGATGGAAAAGAGGAATTGGCTGAATACATTATGGGAGAGTGATCTGAGCATGTGTTTGTTAATGTTGATTGTGACCCATTAGGGAATATATTAGCCCATTTTAGGTTGTATAAGAACCTGTCCAGATTTGCTTTTGCTACTGAGCTTGACCATGTGAATTCTTTGCCATGTAAATGAAGGTTTATTAACTCTTGTGAATCAATAAAGGCATTGAATTTCATAGCTTCTTGCCATTGTTTCATGGATGTGCTTGATCTCTCTTCTTTAGAGCATACCATGTTGAAATCTCCCATTATGAGCCAAGGATCTTTTATTGTATCTCCAACCTCCTTCAACTCACTTAAGAAAATCTCTTTCTCTGTCTCACCTTGTGGCCCATAGACTCCAGTGGTGGAGATCAGTGTGTTATCCCATTTGCATTTCAATGAGGCAGTAACTGTATGGACCCTGATTTGGGAGTTAATGATTTGAAAAAGATCACTTCTCCAAGATAATAATACCCCTCCAGAAGCTCCAATCGAATTCAGAGTGATGAAGTCTCTATGATCATGAGGTACCATTTCTCTTTGAATCTGTGAGCTATAAGATTGGATTTTTGTTTCTTGTAGACAAATAATGTCTAGATTTTGATCTCTTAATGATTCTTTTATGATTTGCCTCTTTTCTCTAGCATTTCCTCCTCTTGTATTCCAACTCAAAACTTGAATTTTTTTGTGTTGCCCCCCTCTTCTATCATTACTGGCAATGATGCTACTTAATTGTCTGAGCCAAAGAGCCTATTGACTCTTTTATGGAGTCATCAACTCTTATCCCCATTGATTCAAGAACTCTGAATATTTCTTCTTCTGATATGTATTTAACTTCCTTATTTGTTTCTTTTTCTTCTCTGATGGAATCCATGATTAGCAATTTAGTGTTTTTCTTTTTCCCAAATCCATATGAGATTTCATTATATTGCTTTGATTGTGCATTTTCTGAGATTGGAACATATAAGCCTTTTTGTTTTTCCTTGATTCTTTGACTTTTCCTCATCTCAATTACATCTTCTATTAAAGGAACTGGAGAACTCCATTTCTCCATGTTATCCTCCTCCTTGTTTTCTTTCTTCTGAGGTACTAGAGAACTCCATTTCTCCTTGTCAGCCTTTTTATCCTTGTTTTCTTTCTTCTGAGCTACTGGAGAACTCCATTTCTCCCTGTTATCCTCTTTTTCCTTGTTTTCTTTTTGCTGAGTTACTGGAGAACTCCATTTCTCCTTACTCTCCTCTCTCTTCTTTTGAGATACTGGAGAACTCCATTTCTCAGTATCAACTATTGGGCATCTCCACATATCACTGGCAGGGCCGGTCCCGTTAATTTCGTTGCCCTAGCCCAGAATATGATGATTGTTGTTTTTATTTTTATTAACAAAAAAAATGAAACAAAATCAGATGAAAATTTATAAATTATACTCTTTTTTAATATTTATTGCATTGATTTTTTTATATTATAATTTATACCAACATAAGATAATATGAAAATAATTATCTCCATAAATTTTCAATTCATCTAACTTGAACTTATCTAAATTTCATTTTTAACGTAAATTGTAAACAACCGGTATGATTATTCTTATGACATTATAATATGAAAATATATTTTATTGACATTTTAGTTTTGAAAACATATATTATGTGGAAGTAAAATTCAGCGCCCATTGATATTACAAACTAATTACATACTAGTGTAATAAGAGATTAAAAAAAAATGTAATGTGCCAAAATTTCATATTTTATTTTATTTATTCTTTTAAGCCAGTTTTAATGTATATCTAGGAAAAATCAATTATTTTTTTTTCATTTCATAATGGTTCAGCTTTCTTGATACTTGTTAAAATAAATATAGTATATATTTCTACCATTTCTTACAAGCTAAAGAGTTAATCAGTAGTAAATGCCACATCATCCTAGAATAAAAATATAAGTGCGAGATATTTTGATAGGAGTAAAATTAATTGTCCATATCCGTATGGATCTTGTGTGTCCATTTTCTAGCATAACAAATTTCTCTCTTTTCTTTTATACATGAAATACACAATCGTAAAATTATTTCAGAAAACACAATAGTATTTTACAGCCACAAAAAATCCAATACAACTTATATTAATATATCTTTTCTTCTTCCTCGTCAAATTACTCCGTCTCCATAGAACCAGTTCCATTTCTATTGAAGTTTTGAGTTTTTCTTTTTACTTGAAAAAACATGGATATATAATGCGTTGCCCTCCCTCAAATTGCTGCCCTAGTCCCGGGGCTTGCCGGGCTTACCCCGGGGCCGGCCCTGATCACTGGATTCTCCATTTGTATGACTCATTGGAATTGGTGAACTCACTGGAGATCTCCATTCAATTAATTTCAATGCCATATCAGAAGGAATTGGCTCATGGCAAAGGGGTAAGCTCTCAATTTCATTTTGTGTATTTTTTTCATTCACTAACTTTTCTTTTGTATTTATACTGTAGGTGGCATCTGAGTGTACCGGTTTTGGTACTGGTCGCCAGATTTTTTCTGCTGGAACCCTTTGACTAGAGATGAACACCATGTGTGAGAAATTGGAGTCTTGCAAGATTATCCTATCAGGTAACTTCTCCCTTAACTCCATGAGCAAATGAATCTCCTTTATTTCTATATTTCCTCTTATACTCGTAATTTTCTTCACTACCCCAAATGCTCCTACTAAAATTTTCACTTTCTTTGCTTCACAGAAAAATTGGGGCACTCTTCTTAGAACCACTCTCTGTTCCGAATAAGGTTGCTTCAATGGTCTTGCAAATTCCTCCTTCATAATTCCTTCCTCAATTTGCATCAAATGTAAAATTGTGTTGTAATTTGATGTGTAATTTGAGTTTTGTGGTTTGTAATTGAATGAACATGTCTTGGTGACATGTCCAAACTCTCTGCATCTCCTGCAACGAATTGCACTCTTGCAATTCTCTCTGAGATGACCTTCCATTAGGCATCTAGGGCATTCTTTCTTCTTGCAATCTCTCTCGACATGTCCTATTTGCCTGCATTTTCTGCATTTGATAGAATTGGGACATTCATGTTTCATATGGCCCGTATCTAGGCAATTAAAGCAAGTTAGATTCTTGCTTTTCTACCTCCTTATCTCTTGCCATTCTTCTCCATTAACACCATCTTTTTGCTCAGTGATGCTAGAAACTAAAGCTTCTTTAAAAGAGCGTTTCTCTGAGAGCGAACTCCCCATTGACAATAGTTGGAAATGGACAACGTGTGAGATGAAAAACAGGATGTTGAAGAGAAGCAAGTTATTCTTTCGAACTACCTACTCTCTTTCTTCCTCCTGCTCTCTTCTCTAGATCGGCTACACCCCAAGGGGGCTAAGATCTATTACGCCTCTTTTCCTCTCTAATGTCGCCGGATTTGGACACTAGTCGCCTCAAGAATCGCCTCTCATTCTACGACTCTAACTCTCTCTCTCTCTCTCTCTCTCTCTCTCTCTCTCTCTCTCTCTCTCTATATATATATATATATATATACATGCTTGCTAAGGAGAATCCAAAAAAAAAAAAAAATCCAGACATGCAAAATATATACTTTTCAAATTAGCAAAATATACTGATGAATCCAATATGTTAACATAATTAAAATTTAGAATAAAATAATATATTTTCAATAGTATACTTTGTTAAATATAAGAATATATTTTGCTAATTTCAACAGTATATTTTGGTCTTTGAATTCTTTTTTTGATTTTTTTTTTGGATTCTTGTTAGCATCTGTGTGTGTGTGTGTGTGTGTGTGTATATATATATATATATATATATATATATATATATATATATATATATATATATATATATGAAGTTTCCTTTAATTTTGTTATGCTCCTGTGTGCTGACTGCTATGTATTGATGTTTTAAATTACATATGTATTTTAAGATGTCCTAATTAATTAATCATTTTTGTATGGTATTATTTTGTCTTTCTTATCTAATTATTTGAATATTGAGATCATGTTCAAATTTTAAAAAAATGTAAAATTGTTGATAAATAATGTATACAATTTAATATTATATTATAAACAGACGACTTATTGTGCTACATAATCAACATGTTCTCAAGCGAGTTCCAAGCTAACTTCATTTTGTTAGATGTCGAGTTTTTTACATTTCAAACTATGGTTTGACCTGAAAATTGTTCGTAAATAGCTTTCACAAATACAACCCGAATGAAATCGAGCCCAGCCGAGCCGATTCGAGTACGATTCGAGCAAGGTTAGAAAACAAGAATAATTAATAGACTCAAGTCTGGCTGGTAAGTACAAATTCTCCAAAAACAAATTGAGAATTTATTGGGATGAAATAAATGTCTCAACATTTAAGCTCAATTTGTTTTAAGTTTAATCCGAAGAGGTTAGGTCCAAAACGAGCTTAGTTCGGTTCCATTTAACCAATTTTGAGTTAAGATCCAGCGAGATGTTATCACGATCATTAGGGGACAACGAGCCGCGAGTCACAAGTTAAACTTGCAGACCTGACACAATGCATGCATACAACATACATACACTAGCTAGTATGAAGCTATCATTTATGATTCTTTTTCAAGATGTACAATGCTCTCTCAGAAAACCCTATTTCCAAAAATGGCCTCAAATCTCAATCTAATCAAATCATAACCAAACTAAGAAAAATAAAATCAATTAGTTTCAAGGACACCTTGAATTTCTTCCGGGCCCACCATAGTAAAAATAATTGCCCCATGCACGGTTCGAACCACCTCGTATGTCATAACAATTGGGATGATCTGCCACGAGTATGAGGTTTGATATTGGGATCAAATTATTGTCCCAGTCAACAATTTGCATGTTACGAAAATAAGCCGCCTTATTAAAACCTTCCCGTGAAAAATGACCACTCCCCATTTGGGTCCATGAGTGTGACCCGTACGGATGCGTATTCACTATTTCGCCTCCATATTGCACCATGGTTGCATGACCCCCTAAGTGACTGAAAAGAAATGATGGCCAATATCCAACTAGTATACCCGACCCGAATTCAAGCCACCAATGCCCATGCTTTGGATCCTACATACATATATGTCGAATGTTAAATTTATCATCGTATTCAATTTTAGGATGAATCTTGTCAAGTCAAAATTATGTACCTTCCATATGAGTACGGTAATGTCAAATTGTTTTCCACTGTAAACTGACATGGGAGAAATAGCGGCACCAATGGCAATCTTGTTATTAGTTTGAACAAATCCTGAGCAGAACAGGTTGTAGCAGCCAGTCGCCTGGTATGCATCGTTCTACATACAAATTAAATTTAATTCAAAATAATAAATTAATAAACAGTGCTTCTTTAGGACAATCATTAAGTTTTGTTAACACTATTTAAGAAGTACTATATTGATTGATATCAGTGATTACTGCGTACAGTCCAGTAAGTGAAGAATCTTGGCCGGTCGTCCCCATACAGCTGCGGGCTTACCTGCAAAATTCAAAAACAAAGAAAAAATTAGAAAAATAAAGAAAACTTATAAATCTAATATCCACCTATCCTGTATACATTTATGGCATGAGATATGAACCTACATCCTGAAATAGTGCAACTATTTATCAGAGCAGAGAAATGAATTAAAGTTTGGCAATAAATACAAATCATTTTTCCAATGATATTCAATAAAAAGACAAATAGAAGAGAGCCTTGACAAACAAATAAATTTTCACACATTGATAATATATATGCTAGTGAAGGCTGCAATGTTCAGAGGACACTGCAGACTGTGAATACTGTAGCTAGAAATAAGTAAATTGACCACAGTATATTGACTCTGATTTACTGATTAGTACCAATAACAACATATCAAGAAGAACTGCCACTATAGCATCTCTGAAAAGGCTAATATCATTACCAACCTATAACATTATTGAGGCTAATACCATTTACCCTGCCCACAGATTTTACACCACCTTTAATTAACAGGTAATTAACAAGGGACACATAATTAATTAATATGTGATATATAATTACACAAAATACCCTTGAAAATGGATGTATCATAAGTAAAAGGGGTGTATGATAGAATTCCCCTTCTAATTAATACTAATAGGTTGTTAATTATATATATCTTACTATGTTAATTAAGTGTTAATTAGCATATAGAGGGTGTGATGTGAAATCTCGGGGCAAAATAAAATTTCCCCGCATTATTTCATTAGTCAAATGAAAATTTGCCATATTATATAGCTAAATATTTATGCCATCGCAAAACTCGTTCGTAAGGGAAAACTGCTAATGGTGTCTAAAACAATTATCGTTCTGCCCACCCATATATATTCATTTTGGACCCGTCTCTGGTGTCTAAACAATTTTAAACATTACTGTAAATCACAAATATTGCAATCTAATTTCTCTAATTACAACAAAATATAAGAGTCCTAAATACAAGAGAGAAAGGGAAAACCTTTGGGTCAATTCGACTCTACCTTTAATAATGCTTAGCATCTCTTTTAAAATCACTTACTGAGTTAAGAAATAATATAATTATTTTTCTTAACTGATTTGATATTTTTTTAAGTGAATTTGATATTGTTTCTTAAGTAGGTGATTTGTAAAGGAGATAATGTGCATTATTGAGTGGCAGAGGCTAAGTCGAGTCGTTTTCTACTGACTAGTCAGCCCTAATCAATCATTTTGTACTCCAACAAGGAACATTATAAATTTAGCAAAGGAAAATTATGTCCATATTAATGTACGTACCTGCCAACCAGCCTCAATGGTGTTGAGATCATTACCAAAGGAACCCGAGATAACCCACATTTGTGACAAGCTGAATTCTGCTGATGTGGCGACTTTCGGAGACCACACATTCAAGCTGGCCTTCGCACCGTAATATTGCTGCCCCATTACGTATCCTACTGCGTGCTGTTTCATCACATCAACATGGGAGATATGAAACATTAGTGAAACATCAATAAGGGGGAATGTATTTTCTCTAAGAAATATTGATAAAACAAATTGATGATATTAAGCTTATTTCATGCTCATAGTAAAATGTATGGTTCTGAATATTGGACTCGGCCGGCTCCGTCGACTCGGAAAAAAAATGGGACTGTTCGTAAAAAAACCAGAAAAAATGGAAAAAAATATATATATATTTTTTTTTAAAATTGATGAACATTCATAAACATGATAAGAACAAATTCAACTAATAAAACCCACATTACTACATAAAAAAAAATACAACATTACATAACCAACAAAAAATTAAAAACTTCTACTACAAAAAACGGTGGAAAATTTCCATGTAAATATTATTTCAAAGATGATGAAAACTTAGATGATCTAATACAGTTTTAATATAAACATGTACAAAATTACATATTATTTATAATATAAACATCTAAAAAAAAATAATTCGGAGACTCGGGTCAAGTCAGGCCGAGTCCGAATCAATTCGACCGTTTTTTTAATCTCGGACGCGATTATTAACCATGGTAAAATGTAAACAATACTTTTGAATAACTAATTTATTTAGATGATTAAATGGTACAAAAATAGTGTTTAAAATTTCGACCATAATATTTTTTAAATGCACATGGGACATTTTCAATCCCAAACAAGATCTCTTGGTTTGTCTTTTAAAAGCCAGATTTTTCAATATAACTATAATTTGCAAGAAGCCAAAAATCAGAATCTTCTTCTCAGTATTTTGTTCACCAAGATACAAGAAGTGTATATTAAAAAATTAGACATGGAAATTTGGCTAGTAACGAAATGGAAATAATGAACTGATTCGGGCTAACCTCATGACCACCTGAGGTAGAGTCGCGATGAACAAAAGATTTCATCCCAAATCTTGAAATCGAATTGCATCTCAGAATATCATCCTTACTAGTTCTTCGTATCGGTATAGTCCCTTTTGGACATTCCTCTCCAGAATTTCTCCATTCTTGTAACGAGTATATAGCACTCGCATTCTGATCTTCGTGTGTGCCGTTTGAGTATTCATAACCCTTTGGCCTTTCAGGTCCATCCTAATTCATTAAAGAAAGATAATAACCTAGCTATTTAGACCAAGAAAGAGAAATAAATTAAGGAACACAAAAAATTGAAACATACCAATGGCTTTTGGCCTTTTAACAAGGGGTGGTCAAATGCTGATTGCAAGTGAGAAAGCACACAATCTATAATATCCCCATCTGGACTCTATTGCACAAAAAAGGAAATGTGTGAGAATAACATGGAATAAACAAAATGTTGATAATGAGCTAAAAATGGAAACTTTGAGAATTAATTAAGCATTGGTTTTCCCTAAAAAAAGAACTAAAAATAAATAAAGAACTCGCCTTGATTGTCTTCAAATAAGGCTTATTGATCCTTTTGAGATGAGCTTTGATCTCCTTGTACCTTGTAGTATTCGTAGTTGTATTAGCAATGGTAGAACTATTAGGAGCTGAGCTGGCAGAGATAGTAGTGTCAAATTGGAAGAACAAGAGAAGAGAAAATAGAAGAGAGGAAGAAGAGAGAAGAATGATTGAACTAGAAGCCATAACTGGAGAATAATAAGTAATATTTTGTTGTAGAGCTGTCTGTATCTGTGAACATTTGTGTATATTTGGGCTTTTCTGGTCTTCCTTAGCTTTTCTTTTGGCTGCTTCTTGTGTTTAAACTTGCTTTAACAATGCTAGTTACTAGGTCTCTCTCCTCTCTCTCTCTCTCTCTCTGTTTCTTTTCTTTATTTGCTTTTATTTGTGTCACTCAAAACTTTTTGCAAGAGATGACTTTAGTTTGTTGTGTGGTATTATAATATACAAAATGTACATCACTCGAGCATACTTTCTCTCTCTAGCTTGGTCATAGAGCTTTTTATTTCATCAGGGGAGCGTGCTGGGCATGTGCATTCATGGATTTTGAAAAGCAGAAAAGAGAGAGATGAGTGGTGCTTGCCACGGGGGTTTCCAAAGAGGGACAACATGAAAATTGATTTGAATTTTGTTTCTACGATACAATGGGGAAGCTAGCTCGGAGAGAGCTATGATTATTTATTTCGAATTTTTAGTTTATATTTGGTTAGGCGTGAGCTGAGATTGTTTTGAGTTAAGTTTATATTTGGTTCGGCTTTTTCCTCAAAAGAAGAAAATATTGTTTTGAGTTTAGTTTATATTTGGTTCGGCTTTTTCCTCAAAAGAAGAAAGTATTTGATTCGGCTTAAGCTAATTAATTGGGTCAGTGATAATGACTGCATCCTTTCTTTTCCAAGTCAGACCTTTAAGCAGAGATTAAGTATTTTTTGTTATTCCAAAAGATTCCCTCATAAATTATATTGATAAATTATGCTTCCAAGTTTTTGTAGACACGAATTATACTTCCACTTTCAAGTTATCGTAACATTTAAATGCTAAAAATCAGTAATTAAGTTAGGGGTCCTTTGCTTAGTCAAGTAAATGCCATGTGCATTCGTAAGGAGCATAATGGAAACCTTATAATTTGCTTATTTAGTGGATACTTTCTTACATAGGATAATGTGGTGACATCCTGGATACAACTCTACTCTCTAGTGATACCAACATTTAATATGCATTAAAGAAGACACTGACAACAATCTTCTTGCATGATTTATGACCATTAATGGAAAATGATAAATGTTAGCCGAATATATCTTTTGAGAGCCATATGGCGTTTCATTGACTTGTGATTTTGTGCCAACGTTCAATCACATATGCATGGCTAAATAGCAGTGTTGCAAATAACTTGTTGCGGTGGGAAGCGTCAGATATTTTTTTGTAGCATACAATGTATAGTGGGACGATGGGACCAGGGGCGGATCCGGGACCTGATTCGGACAAGAATCAGTGTGATTGATGCAGGAAATTATCAAGCGAATTTACCAATTTACCCTTACAAGTATATTTGCTAGTTGTCAAGTTGATACTCTCCATTATATTATTACCATTTACCCCATTTAATTCGTTCCATTAACTCTGACATGAATCAAGAAGAGAAGATGATGTTCCTTATCAAGAAATACAATTTAAGACAATCCATGCGTAAAAAAAACAAATCCAAACTTAATTGATTACAAGACAGAAACACATAGTTATTTTAGTGTTCAGGAAGAAATTAAAATAAATATTTTTTATACTTGAAGAAACATAGAACATTCGAAAATCAAACAAAACTGACAATTATATTATTTTTTAAAATATCATATAGTTCTTGCTACAAATAACAAAATTAAAATTATGAAAGAAAAATGATAAGCTAAACTCATAAAATAAATAACTAAATATTTTTGAATTATACTATCCCTACTAGAATAAATTGAAATCGAAACTACTATTTAGATCAATAAAATTTGAAATACTATTATCAGTAACGTGTGCGTAAAAATTGGTGGTTCTGAAGTTGTAGATTTTGTGTTAGGTCAATAATTCGAAATGGACTTGTAGTATTTATTTGTAATTTGAAAATCAATTAATCTTTAATAAAGGGAAAAAAATATTATTATTGATATGAATCTAAAAGAAATTAAGAAAAGATCATAATTGCTATACATGCCCAGATAATATGAAAATATTATTTTATTAAAGTTAAATAATATATTAAATCACGTGATAAAATGAATTATTTTTGGCAGTTTTCATTTTGTCTTGAAAAAATATTAAATGCTATATTCTTGATTCATCTCAATTAATTGAATTGAGTTAAATATAGAAATATTACAAATGGAGAGCATCAGCATTTTTTTTTGACAACTAGCAAATATGTTCACAAGGGTAAAATGATAAATTCACTTGGTAATTTTCTGCAACAATAGATCTAATTCCTGTCCGAATCAGCTCCCGGCGGATCCGATGAATAAGGGAGGCCGGATTTTATAGGAGGGCCGAAATAAAAATAAAATCAAAATATGCCACTTGCGAGTTTTTAACTCAAGACCTTCCATCTCACAAACATCAACTTTACCACTAAACTAGCTTAATCTTTGTGAAATATATAAAAATTTATCATATTTATTACTTTGCAAACGAACAAAATCACCTTATTTTGTTGCTAATACGTCGGTTCTTCATTTCATGGGGGGGCCGGGCCTCTCGCCCCCCCCCCCTAAATCCGCCACTGGATGGGACGATATAGCATACAACATATTGCGAAACTAAAATTTTGTGGCAGACAATAACAATAATTATTTATTCCGTATACAACATATAGCGAAACTAAAATTTTGTGGCAGACAATAACAATAATTATTTATTCCGTATACATCTTCATATCGTATTATAGTATTACGTATAAAATGACAAATACATATAATACAATTCAAAATACTAACATTACATGTATGTCCAATATGAAATGTTGTGACGACGGAGAAACGCATCATTCACTAAAATATTTTCATATTCTTATATTGTTTTACGAAAAAAAAATACGATAATGAATCTTACAAGTATCATATTTTGAGACGGAGAACCGCATCATTCTCTATAAAAAGAATAGAGTAAATATCACGTAGTTTTCGGAGATAAAATTCTTAAATCTCATTCAACCTTACATGAGGAGATTAACTATAAATTTTTATAACTATTGCTATTTTTTTTAATTTCTCATGAGTCTTACAAGTATTTTTCGTAAATTAAGAACAGTTCAAAATATTTTTAAGAAACTCAAGTAAAACAATGCGACAAAAACATGCGGTAGGGCAACGCTGCACACAACACATGATTCATGCTATAACGACCGCAACACGATTATTCGTCCAAAATATCAACTGAGAGCACAACAACATGTCATGACTTTGTTTGATGATATCGATAACGACACCCGAACTGTTAATGTTTTCATCTGAGTGTGACTAATATATATATCATGAAGCACAACAACATACTTGGAGATCACACAAATAGTCACAAAAGATGGGGATCTTTTCCGGTTTAATACAACGAAGAAACCCGTAGACGAATACCGCAAGACTGAAGAACCGAATCCGCAGAAGACTCACCGAGAAGCACCGCGAAGATTACGCCATGAAACTCAACCGAGAGCGCTAACTGAGAGCGCTTCAAAGACTTGAACGAAAAATCCCGGAAAAACATGAAGAATCCCGGAGAAGACTTGAACACTTGAAAACCCACACGATCCCAAATCATTTTTGGGTATACCCTAAATATACCTGAAGTGACGGAACAAATCTCAAAGGATTCTACAAAGTGAAAATCCCAAAAACTCTCTCGATAGTGCAAAATAACACTATCCGCCCAGACGTCATAATCCAACGTCCGAACGGTTGCTTAGCGTCCCCTAATAAAGTCCAGACGCCTCAGACCATCGTCTGGACACACTATGCATTTTTCACTAACAATGTCCGGACGGGCCATTCCAGCATCCGGACGGCCAGTTCAATTTTTGCTGCCCAAAACTCATTTTTCAGGATTTCAAATTTTCAACGTTGATGGACTCTCCTTCATTGTTTGGGACGCAAATTTAACTCGATTTTTGTGCCCCTCCTAGTTGTGGTTGCTCCCTCACCTCCTATAAACAGGGGAGGTTCCCCATTCATTTTTTTCACCCCAAATAAACTATATTTTCTCTAGAAACCCCAGCCACCATTGTTGTGAGTGTGTGAGAGCTTCATTGTTTGGGCTTTCTCCAATTTTCGATATTTTTAGAGAGTTGCCTTAATCCAGAGAACGTTTTTGAGTGATCGTGTAGCCGCTTGGGTAATTATTATATCCGTTGTTTTGTAAAACTAGTTCCGTGTGTAATGACTCTACGCTATTGTTAGTTCTTGTCGTAATATGAACTATTATAATACGTTCGTCACGTTTTGTGACGAAGAGGTTATTTCTCGAAGACGTAGGCATCGTTCTGGCCGAACTCTGTTATCATATCCGATGTTATCTCTATCTTTTCTTTATTTCAATTATCCGGGGTCATTTTCTTTTTCTTTTCTTTTGAGGCACTTGAGATTTTCGTTAGAGGAAACTGGCAAAAGTGACTTAATTAATTTATTTTTCAAGTTAACGTGCACAAATAATGGTTAAAACATTTTTGAAGGAAATTTTTTTTCATCATGGAGCCTGACGAAAAAAAACTAGTTTTGCAAAAATATAATTTTTCTTACGAATTGGTTTTTTGTAAAGCCTACATGTCAAAAGAAATGGAAAATAAATATTCCACCTGTTAGTATCATAAATATCCCAATCAAAATCAAAATCGAGGATTACCGTCTATTGCAAGGATTACCGTCCCATCATAAATTTTTTGTAAAGCCTATAATTTTTTCTTACGAATTGAGTCCTCAATTCATTGAGGATTACCGTCCTATTAGTATCATAAATATCCCAATCAAAATCATCACCAAGATTCTCGCTAATACACTTCAACTGATAATGCCACCTTTAATTAGCAAATTTCAAACCGCTTTTATTAAGGACCGCTCGATCATGGACACTTTTTTGGCAACAAGGGAGATGCTCAACCATTGCCACAAGAAAAATATTCCAACCGTCATGATAAAGGTAGACTTCTCTAAGGCGTTTCAGAGCGTTTCATGGCCTTTTCTTATCAACCTCATGGAAGCTCGAGGATTCCCGCCACAATGGATTTTATGGATAAGACAACTATTAACCTCTTCTAGTTCGGCGCTTAGGATCAATGGAAACATAGGTGAGACCTTCTTCCACCAAAAAGGGTTACGACAAGGTGATCCTTTATCCCCGCTCCTCTTTAATATAGTCGCCGATGTGCTCCAAGCCGTATTGAGGAACATTTCCGTTCTATTGCGAGGTTCGGCCGTAGTCACGCCGAAGGTATTCCAATACGCCGATGATACCATAATATTTGTCCAAGCTTTCCCGGAGAACTTGAAAGTAGTATCAAAAGCATTGGATTATTTCTCGGCTATTACGGGCTTGGCGATCAACAAGCTCAAAAGCTCGTTCGTGCCCGTTGCGACCCCCTCCGAGTTTCATCACCTAATTGCCGACATCCTTCAATGCCCAAGAAAAACCCTACCGATCAAATACTTGGGTCTCCCGCTATCAATAAAAAAGCCAAAAAAATTGCACTTTCTACCTCTAATCAATAAAATGAATGCGCGGTTGGCGGCATGGAAGGGAAAGCTTTTATCGGTCGGAGGAAGACTCGCACTCGTACAAGCGGTATTGGCGGTGACGCCGACATATTTTATGCAAGTTTTTTCTTTCCCCTCGTGGTTAATTAAGGAGTTGGAATCGATAATGCGATCATTCCTTTGGAGAGGCGACAAAATTTGCAAAGGCGGACATTGCCTAATGGCATGGGAGAAGGTATGTTTGCCAAAATCTAACGGGGGTTTGGGAATTCATCATCTAAAAACACAAAACGAGTCTTTGCTTCTAAAAGCATTGACGAAGATCGCCTTGCAACCGAACTCTCTTTGGTCCTCTATGCTTCGAGATATTTATGGTACAATCTCTCTTGACCTAAATTCAACAAATAACCGTTTTACCTCATTTTTCATGAGGGGCCTAAGGGCGCTAACAGATTTCGCCATACGATCCATGAAAACTGCTCCCGCTGCTCCCTGCCGGTTTGGTGCTGGTCCGGAGATGACACGTTCACGACCAAATCTGTATATCATTGCCTTAGGAACCCGGGTATAGTTAGTGCTTGGAATGCACAACTGTGGAAAATCAAAGCGCCGAACAAAGTCCGTTTGTTTGGATGGTTGGCGATACATGATAGGCTATTGACGACGGTAAATCTAGCAAAAAGAGGTTGGCCCAACAACGAGGGCTGCGGGCTGTGTGCCCAGACACTACAACACATATGGTATGTTGGGGCAGCCAAAACTGACCCAAAAAGGCCTCAAAACCGTCCCTATAGGTTATTGGGTCGGTCAGGCGACCCTAACTAGGTGTCCCTAAAAGTCGCGTTCCTGTCAGGGGCGGGCCGACCCTAAATGCTTATTGGGGCGGTTTTGTATTGGGGCAGACCGACCCTACAATGAGCTATGTACTTTTTCTGTGAAAAAGTTAAGTGTACCCTGTGTCAGGGATTTTGGGGCAGGCCGACCCTAAATGGGTATTATGTATTATTTATATTATTTATTATATATTATATATAATTACCATTCGTATTATTTATTAAAATATTTATTAGATATTCAATAGTTTAATATATAATTTATTTATTATTAATATATATACTTTTTGGCTAATAAAAAAAAGTACACATACAATAAGAAAAATAAGTATACAAACAAATCGTTCAACATACACACGCAAACAAATCCTACAACACATACACAAACAAATTCGACGATACAAATACACAAATGATTATGCATATTTTACTATAAAACATAATATAAAAAATTGCGTCCACGCCTTGCTTCACCGTCTCTCTCGCTTTCTCTGAGTCACATAGATTGATATGATAATATGAAAATATGATATGAACAAAACTAATTAAAATATTTGAGTACTTAGAGAAGGTAACGAGAAACCAAAACTTGGTCACCGGAAGATATCCCAATCGAAGGGCCCGCTTGGAACTCCCACTGTTTAATTTAAGCACAAAATTAAGCAATTAATTAATTATTCCCCAAATCAGAAAATGAAGAACTCTTTTTGAAAATTATATAAATAAAATTAAAATTAAAATTACATAATTAAACACAACATTAATCAATTCTTCACCTGTATTCGGAAGAATGCATGCATTAGTATTCGAATCGTCTCCACCTGTCACAACGATCCGAACCAGATCCATAAATATTATAAATATTATTTTTTTTGCAAAAAATAAGTAAAGCACCTACATGAGACTCGTCACCAACAAACTTAGTAGCGATCTATTCTTCTAACAATGCATGTAGAATATGAAAACACATTAGAATAAAACAGATATTGCCAATTCGATCCAATAACCCATTTAGCAAGAGATGAAGAAAAAAATACCTTGTGATCAAATTCAGCCATTCTCAAAACAATAACAATAATTAACGGCTCAGAAACTCCTTTTTCTTCCGTCTTACTTTGCATCTCAGATTCTTTGAAAACTTCACTACAACAAATCAACAATAAATGCATTAATAATAAATATAAATATAGTAATAAATAATATTTAAAAAAATATTGATTAATGCTTAATTAAATCTTGAAGTTAATATAATATTATATTACAATTATTATTAATTATGAAATAATAATTAACAATGAAAAACAGTAAAAAAAGATGAACAAAAAAGAGTTATTATTAATTATGTTAAAAGAGAAAGAAAAAAACAGGGACATATTTAAATGGAAAAATTATGAAATAATAATAAATAATATATTAAATTATTTAACAGTGAAAAAACAAAAAAGAGTAAAAAAAACACAGTTTAAAAAAGTAAAAACATTAAAAAACAGTACAAAGAAACAATAAATAATAGTAAAAATAGGTAGAAAATGTGTAAAAAAATTAAAAAAATAGTGAAAAAACAAACAAAAAACAGTAAAATAAGAGAATATTTGAAAAAGAGTTTTACAGGATAAAAATTTGAAAGTAAAAAAACAGTATAAAATTTGAAAATGGTATAAAAAAACCTCAATAAAACCCCAAGAAAATAGGTAGTACTAATATCCGAAAATAGCAAAAAAAGATAACTAATTTGTAGAAAGAGGAATTTGGAGCTTACCTTGACCAGATCCAGAATGAGGAGAAGAGTGGCGGGTTTGAAATTCACGTTCTCCAAGCACGAGCTCCACAAAACCTCGGGTTTAACAGCAAATAACAGCAAATATTTTCAATTGAAGCCCTAATAAATAACAAAAAATCAAGATTAGGTGATAAATCAATTAATAGTTGGATAAATCAGAGAAAACAAACTCTAATTAAACAATTGAAGTCCTCATTGAACAATTGAAACCCAAATTAAACAATTGAAACCCTAATTCAACAATTAAAATCCTAATTCAACAATTAAAATCGAAATTCAGCAATAATCACGAAACTGTAACCCTAATTCAACATTTTCCCCCAATTGAAACCCAAGTTCAACAATTTACTACGAAAAAACTGAAAAAACGAAAAGAAAAAACACAAAAATACCTCCTGCAAGAGAAATCCGGAGCTGAAATCGATTATGAAACCCCCGTCGTCCCTTCTCCATGCCACCTGATGTAGTCGCGAGCCGAAAGAGAGTGATACGGAGCTAAACCGGGACTTAATTCTTCTTCTTCTGCCAATCGAGGAGCGAGAACACGAGAGAGACGAGAGCCAGGGAGGAGTTGAGAGAGAGCATGAGAGAGGGAGCCTGAGAGAGGGATAGGGAGAGAACGAGGGAGAAAACGAGGGAGAGAACGAGGGAGAAAGAGAATGTGCTTCAAAACCAGATCCAGATCGAGAGAGAGAGGGTGAGGAATGAAAATGGGAGAAGAGGGAAGGGTCACGGGGGGAGCTGAGTTATTCGTGTGCCAGTTTCAGGGGCGGGCAGACCCAAAGAAAAGCCGACCCAATAGTGTTATAGGGGTGGGCCGACCCAAAAAAGAGCCGACCCAACAGTTATGGGGGCGGGCAGACCCAATAAGAGCCGACCCAATAGTGTTATAGGGGCGGGCCGACCCAAAAAATAGCCGACCCAATAGTTATGGGGGCGGGCAGACCCAATAAGAGCCGACCCAATAGTGTTATAGGGGCGGGCCGACCCAAAAAAGAGTCGACCCAATAGTTATGGGGGCGGGCAGACCCAATAAGAGCCGACCCAACAGTGTTATAGGGGCGGACGGACCCAATAAGAGCCGACCCAACAGTGTTATAGGGGCGGGCGGACCCAATAATAGCTCATTTGTAGGGGCGCCCCGACCCTAAAAAATAATTGTGTTGTAGTGAGAACCGAGAAGACATAAACCACCTCCTCATTGAGTGCCCATATTCCCGCAGGGTGTGGGACGAAATAGCCCATGCCTTCAATTTGATGGGAATCGATCCGATCCAGGCCCGCGCAGCGGATATGAAGGCCCGGTCCGGTTCCCAAATCCGGAGATCACGCCTCGACTTCGAGAGTACGATGCAAAGTAGGATAGACGATTACCAGCGTGAAATTGATCACGCACGACCGGTTGATCGCTTGCATCCTTCCCTTCTCTGATGTCACGTTGGTGACTAGCCCGTGCGTCCCATACCACACGTCTCCCACCGTCTTGACACGTCTCCGGTTGTCTTCGTGCGTCCCATTCCCACACGCTTCCACAGGCTTTAGCTCCATTACTTCTCCGGTTTGATCACAAACGAAGAGCCACAAGTGTCGCCCCTCTACCCGTATCCATCATGAGTCGTAGCATCTCGGTCGCGGATGCACCTGCCTAGACGATGCACCGGCGAAATTGCATGATCGTGTTTGATTCTCTAATCCGAGAAAACTCCTTTTCTCTTTCTCTCTTTCTCATCGCACTCTTTCAACTCTTTGATAGAATCAATTATCTGGATTGGACTTCAATTAACTGAATGGAGGTGAGAGAAACATCATATATATACTACATAGGATAAGGATGGGCCAAAAGGTATGTATATCTACTATACACCTTTACAAACAGAAAACTGCATTCACCATTTCAGTATTCTGTTGAAACGAAATTGTTAAATCGTTCCAACCGACTTCAAACCTTCACGAAAGTTGTATATAATCTTATTATATTTCCAACCCAATTTGACCCAGCCCAATTGGAGTTCGGATGCGAAAGTTATGACTGTTTTACTAACTGTATGTCAAACTGTCGCACCCTTTCGGTATTCCATTAAAACGACACTGATACATTGCTCAAATGAAATATATTTCTACATGAAAGTTCTAGATAATCATATTATCCATTCAAACCAATTTGAACCATTCAAATTGGAGTCGTTATCTGAAAGTTATGTCAGTTTTACTAAAAATGTTTAAACTGATTTTCTGGTTTTCTTAATAAAACCGTTTCTTATCAATTTAACTATGTATATCCAATATACATATTGTTGGGTATCGGCGTCACTACCGAGCCCCGTGCAGCGGATTGAGAGGCCCGGTCCGATCCGATCCCGAGGACCACGTCAACGACTCGAACATACAAATCCTAAATGTAACTACGAATATATATAACTCTTATATATAAAGAACCATACCACGTGAAATTGATCACGGTGACGGGTTGAAAGCGTAGTTGCTGCCTTTTTGTTGCTCCAATCTTCGGTAACACGTGCGTCCCATTCCCGCGCGATTCGACACCTTCAATTGAGCTCCGATTTGTCGTATACAACCGGATCGCATCCGGTTCGTCATCCATCTTGCTCTAGCTTGATCACAATAGAGGATTTCAGTTGAAATCCCTCTACCCGTATCCACCTTGAGCCTCGTCTTTCGGTTACGCGCGATTCCCCTAAAATCGCCGTAAACTTGCTTAAAACCTTCAATCTCTCTAATAAAGTTTTCCCTCTTTTCTTGTCTCACAAGAATTCTCTTCTCGGATCTGGAATTGCCTCAGAGAGAGAAGATCAACAATTGATCTTATATTAACACCATAATTAATGAGGAATTAATGAGTACAGAAAGAAAACTGCTAATCTGGAATTTGGATCACAGTCCGTCATGACTGACTACAGTCCGTCATGACGCACTTGTCACGTTTACTGGAAACAGCAGTTACTCTATAGTCCGTCATGACTGACTATACAGTCCGTCATGACTCATACTCATGGTTTAGATTAACCTATAGGTCCGTCATGACTGACATCAAGTCCGTCACGACTGACACCCAGCCCGTCATGACTGACATCCAGTCCGTCATGACTGACTATGTTATTTCTGTGAGATTTGCATAATATTATTATGCATCCAATCGTATCGACGAACGCGTACGTTCGTCTATCCTCATGTGTGCATGCTACTAGTTGATCTATAACTGTATTTCCTTCAGTCTCCCACTCAGTTAAAGATCCAACTAAAGAAAGCACACCAATGTACATCATATGTACACTTATCTTAGAGATTGAAATGAAGCCCGAAATCAAGCAATGGTTGTAAACTTATTCCTAAGTTTACGAGCTCATGAGAGGGATCTAGGAAGAAATCCATCATAGCTTTCCCACGTTGAAAACGAAAAATGATTGTGATCATTTATACCCATCTCAAACGATGGTGTTTAGTTCTCTTGTTCACGATATCCGTCAATCAAAAGACATGGTAATAGTCATCCTTATATTTTGATTGACTATACTTAAATTTCGATATCGAATTGAATCAACAAATACAATCGATATTAACTATTAATATCATTGACTCTGGCCAGAGATTTCGTTGATCAATTCATCGATAGGCCTAAGGGATATCTCTTTCTCTCGAAAGGAACAATTTCTATATTGATGACTCACATCAAATTCCGTGTTTCAGATAATACCTGATTATAATCCCATGACCATCCTGTTACAGATAGTGGAAGACTATATCTAAGCATCATGTTACGCACAAAAATTGATCTATGATCATCTCAAGTGTGAAGAACTAAGACCCAATTCGCTACGATTTCATCTACAATGACTAAACCATGTCATGGTGTCGCACTTTTGGTCAAGTCACAATATGCATAACCTAATGCATATCCATATTCCCGATTCGACAAACTATTTGTCCTATGATTAGCAAAACATAATCATCACCTCGGCGAATATGCTAGTGTACACGTTAGTCTATTATCTTATAATAGATATACTTATCACATAAGTATCCTAATCGTGACTAGGGACGTTTTTGAAATATAACTTTTGAAATGTGACGGTTTTACTTAACATAATCACATATTATGTAGACGCTCACACAAGTCATAATTCAAGGTTCGTGTAATCAAATTACACAACCTCGCACAAGTTTTCATATAAGTATAAATGCAATTAAAATTTTGAAATTTTGAAATGCACTAATATAGAGTAAGTATTGGTTGATGCAGCGTTTACACCTATAATCTCTGCTAGGATTATAATCTCTGCGATGACTATCGGTATTAGATAACTATACCTCAAATCTCTTCCTCCTCTAGGTATCGCTATACCTATAGTCTTCGCATGACATTCATGCTTAACTAAGAAGAAAACAGTTTTTGGAAACGGTTCCGCTACGTTCATGTTAGTGTCAATTTTCGTTAGGTATCCAATACCTATTTAAATATAAGTTTGGAGTGGTTATGTGATTTCAGTTTCTTTTGGTTTGCGCCATTTCGACCATCGAAATAGATAACCAAAGAATCCTATTACTTGGGACAATACCAAGTATGATCAACACCTTGATCCATAACGTTTCCATTTCGGCTTCGTAAGCCGTATTGAAATCTAATTCCATCGTAGAATTTTCATCTTTAGTTGTGAAACTCTTTCATACAACTTCATCTTTCTTTAAGCAAAATACGTACACATTTCGTAAATGTGTTGCATGTTTGGAGAAATGCCATTAGTATAACTTTTATCACCGATATTCATTTTCTTCACTATTTTATATAAGAAATATAGCCTTAATCCTTTCAAAAAGTTTTAAGGACACTATTTATTATTTTCAATACGAATCCTGGTTTTTTAAAGGTTGCATAACTATTATGCATATGTAATGTATAACCATTATACAAACATTTTAAACCGAATTGTATTCTTTCGAATCAACCATATGAAGCATTCGAAACGAATTATTCTCTTGATTCCATTGATAATTACGACGCTTATTATGAAAAATATTTCAAGAATAGTACATATCATGACGTATTTGGAATATTCTATTGCCGAAACATAAAATATCTATCTTCCTACAATTGCTAGAGGTCATTTCCGCATACATCTCCTACAATCAGAGAGGCAACCCTTCTCCCATCTTGCTCACCGTCTTTCATTGTTGGATTATTCACATAATTTTTTCTTGTGAAGTTTTTATGTACTTTGTATTTGGTTGTGAACTTTTTATTATAATGCAAATCAGAATGAGACAATTGGCTTCCTCTTTCTAAAAAAAAAAGGAAATGAAAAATAACGGGGGTATCGTTCTTCTGTAGGGACACTGATTTATGTTTGCCACTAACAATTGGGTGGTGTTTCCTTCCCATTGTTTGCTCCTTTCTCTGATAATCAAAAGGATAAATTTCTAAGTGTACACAAGTCCATTAACACAGTAAATCACCAATACAATACAATAAACTAAACCCCACATGCACCATAAATTCTTGTGGGTCCCCATTATTCAGTAGGGATGAAGTCAAGTTTCAGTGTTGTTCTTAGGTACACCTAACAATTTATCTCCAACAAGAAAGCAGCACTGAACGTTGGTCGTATGGAATAAACAGAAAGCTAGAAAAGGATAGCTCATCGATCGAATGGAAGGCCCACGGCAAGAGGGGGAGGCACTCGCTATTTAATTTTTGGACAACAAAGATTTTAATCTAGTTTATGGAGTTGTTTTTGGGAGTTTTATGACTTGCCATGTTTAGTTACGAAGTTATGATAAGCTGAGATTTGAACCAATGAATTGTTATCGAACTCGGAAATCATCATCAAGAGTCAAGAACATGACTCGGTATAAAGTGAGTTTGTCTAGTTGGGGAATTGATGATAGATTTGACATGCACATGGTATGAATTAGAGAAAAGACAAGTCACTCTCATGCATAATTATTAGCATGAATTTCTCAATGTCAATACAATTATAACTTCCAATGCCAGCAAAATATTATTCCAAATTTTTTTTATAAAGTGCAGGTTCTAATATGCCGTAGTAAGTAAATTCTGTGTTTGGTACACTTTGGTAAATAGAATTAGAAAATGCAGGTTCTAGTTATAGCTTCTAATGCCAGCAAAAATATTATTCCAAAAATAATTGGAGTTGCAAGGTGCGGTAATATATCAGAACACTATCACTCCTCTCTCTCTCAGCTCTAACTTTAATTGATTATATTTCTGTCATTCAGCCTTGTTAGTTCCAAACATAAAATAAAAAAATTTATAACTATTGCCAGTTAAGTAATGTCAATATTATCAATCAAATAATATTTTGGTATTAATTGTTCCAATCAACGAAACATATTATCATATTGGTACCCAAATATCATTACTTAATATCTATGTAATTAATATAATATCATACATAATGGTATACGAATAAAATATAATATTATAAAAATAATGTAACAATACTTTTAATATTATTATTGAACACACATATACACAATTTGGATAATATAATATTATATCTATGTAATTAATATATATTACAATTATTATATTATAATAATAAAATTATATAATAATTTAATATTATAATAATTGAGCTAGCCTCAATGGCGCCAACGTCGTTGGTCGCGTTAGCCAAGTAAAAATGTTGGTCATTGAACATAGCCCATAATATTAATATGTTAATATTATAATAGTATATTATATGAATATACCAATATAATAATAATAATAATAATTTAATATTATGATAATGCTATTATATTGTATTAATTTTATTGAAACATTAGTTTTATATTTTTAATAACGAAATTTCAAAATTTTGTAAACAATCAAACAGAAAATAATATTTTCCAACATCTTATAATTTGAATCGATTCAAAAGGTTATGAAATTACCAAGTTGAATCGGATTAATTTCATAACTTGGTAATTTCGCTTGGTAATTTGGCTTGAATCGGATTAATTTCATACTAAGGTTATGAAATTACTCCTCCATCTTATACTCCGATTCAACTTGGTAATTTCGCTTGCCAAACAGTCCCTATGTGGAATCGATCCTTAATAGTGGCCACAGTGATAAATATAAATTATCTCAATTGATATCAGTCACCAACAATTGATCATTCAAAAAACAAAAAAATATCACCAACAACAATTGATGAGACGTCTGCTTTATTTGTTAAGAGTTGACCTATTTATTCAGGAGGCGGTATATCATGCCCCTCGTATTCTCTCGTAATTTTTTCACAATAATAATTCATGGTTAATTCAATAATTAGTATTTTGGATTAATAATTAATTTATAATTATTTATTTTTAAATAATTATAATTAATCATTAATTAGTATGAACTTTAATTTCATATTAAATTTTTAGTAATCATGAATTAATTATTAATCCATTTTACTAATTATGAGATTAATTATTACGAGGGAAATTGGAGAAAAGTATAATTGTCCTTTATTCAGCTTTACTTGATATGCATTGCATGCAGGGGTGTAAACGGTTCGGATCTGGTTCGGATAGTGGTCATACCAGATCCGGATCCGTATTTTCATTCGGATACGGATACAGATACGGATATTCCCGGATCCGGATACGGTTCGGATATTAAACGGATACGGATTCGGTTCGGATATCTCGGATACGGATACGAATCTGGATATTATTCGGATAGTTCAGACGGATATTTTGTATGTAACATAACTATCTATTTTACCAACGAATCTCAAACAATATCAAAATAATATTTAAATAATACATAAAATGACATTATAATTTTACGAAACAAAATCAAGTATTTGTCAAATATTTTGGGATTTGGAAAAAGTATACATAAAAGATTCATTTTCTTTTAGAATGAACTTGGTTTATCAATTATAAGTCATGCAAACATAAATTTATATTGGGTTTATAAGACCATAGTTATTTATGAAAGAAATACAGTTTCGGATCAACCGTAAAAGTATACACAAGGATAAACGAATGTAAGCGTACATTCGTGGTCATATCTTTCAGTAGGAAAATCCAATTTGAATGGTTCAAATTGGGTTAGATAGATAATAAGATTATCTACAACCTTCATGTAGAAATATATTTCATATGAACGAAGTATCAGTGTCGTTTCTATGAAATACCGAAATGGTGCAACAGTATGACATACAGTTAGTAAAACGGTCATAACTTTTGTATACGAACTCCAATTGGGACAGGCCAAATTGGATTGGGTAGATAATAAGATTATCTACAACTTTCATGTAGGTTGATTTTCTGTCAGAGGAATGTACCAATTTCGTATGGACAGAATACTGAACAGATTCATGCATCTTCTTGTGTGAAAGAGTGTATATTGGATATACATGTCTTTTGGCCAATCCTAATCCTATGTGATATAAATAGGATAATTATCTCTCATCTAAAGACCAGATCATTCAGATCATTCTATGGTATTATTCAGAATAATCCATAAAAATAAAGAGACATCTTTCAAGAGAGTGAAAGAGTGTGAAGAGAGAAAGACCGAGAAAAAGGAGTTTTTCTCGGTGTAGAGAATCAATCTAATCAAGCAAGTTCGCCGGTGCAGCGTCTAGGCAGTTGCATCCGCGACCGATGAACTCCGACTCACGGTGGATACAAGTAGAGGAGCGACATTTGTGGCTCTCCGATTGTGATCAAACCGAAGGAGCAAAACTGTTGGCTGTGGAAGAGTGTGGACGTGGGACGCACGAAAGACAACCGGAGGCGTGTCAAGACGGTGGGAGACGTGTGGTATGGGACGCACGGGCTAGTCACCAACGTGACACCGGAGAAGGAAAAGATGCGAGCGATCAACCCGTCGTGCGTGATCAATTTCACGCTGGTAATCGTCTATCCTTCTATTGCATCGTACCCTCGAAGTCATGGCGTGATCTTGGATTTAGGGAACCGGACCGGACCATCATATCCGCTGCGCGGGCCCGGGGTCGGGCGAATTCCCAACAATTTAAAAACATAATAAATTTTCAAAAACGGATATCCGTTTTGTACTATTATTCGGATCAGGATAATATCCGGATTCGGATCCGGATCCGATCCCTATTATCAAAACCGAATCTGGATCCGGATCCGAAAAACGGATCCGGGTCGGATCCGGATCCGGGTCGGATCCGGATCCGGATAATTTTATTCGGATCCGGATATTTAGACGGATTCGGTTCGGGTCGGTTCGGATAATATCCGAACCGTTTACATCCCTAATTGCATGGGATGGGACATTGGACGAGTAAGCATTATTAATACCACGTCCCCATCCAGTCGGCACACACTCCGCACGCCGAGGTGGCAGGGGTGCTCTTGCCATGTCAGCTAAAGAAACATGTCAAATATTATTCCTAAATCCACTAAAATTTAGGTGCGATAAGAAAAAATGAACCCGCATAGAAGCAAAATTTGGAAATAGCCATCTCACAAACAGTCTAGCATCTTCAAAAAAATAAGTTCATAATAGTTTTTCAAAAATATGTACATATTGATGTCTATAACGAGCAAAGTAATTAAATTTCATGTTTTCATCAAAAAAACTCTGTAATTGGAGAAAATCACATGAAAATTTGTATTTTGAAGTCCTACGACCTTACAAAAAAGTTTCAATATATTTTTCAAAAAATGCCAAAATTGATGTTTAAAACGAGCAAAATGTTAATTTGCGCGATTTCCTAAAAAAAATTCCCTAATTAAAGACTAACACATCCAAACTTATATTTTTCCAAATATTTTGGAGAAATGCAAAAAAGCGAAGTCAAACACACCTTCAAACAAATCAATGGTCATATTTTTCAAAAAAAAATACAAAAATTGATGTCTAAAACGAGAAAAATACTCATTATTCGTATTTTTCTCTAAAAAAACTATGTAATTGAAGAATAACACATGCAAATTTCTATTTTTTTCAAATTTTTTGAAAAATGCATAAAATGAAGTTCACCTCCAAAATAAATATTCCATAATATTTTTCAAAAAAGTGCAAAAATTGATGTATGAAACGAGCAAAATACTTAATTTTCGTGTTTTCCTCGAAAAAAGCTCCATAATTGAAGACCAAAACGTGCAATTTCTAATTTTTTCCAAAAATTTCGAGTAAAATTTCAAAGAGAGAAGTCTAACATCTTAAAAAAAATAATTTCATAATAGTTTTAAAAAAAATACAAAAAATGATGTTTTAAACGAGTAAAATATTTAATTTTCATGTTATTCTAAAAAAAACTCCGTTATTGAAGACTAACAATTGTAAATTTCTATTTTCTTTCAAAAAATTTGCAAAAAATATAAAAAATGAAGTCTAACGCCTGTAAAAAAATCTATTATCCTATTTTCTAAATTTTTTTATAAAATTGATATATTAAACGAGCAAAATACTCAATTTCAATGTTTTTTCAAAAAAAAAAAACTCCGTATTGAAGACTTACACTAGCAATTTTTTTATTTTTTTTCAAAAAAAAAAAAAGAAAATGCAAAAAAAGTGAAGCCTAACACCAATAAAAAAAAATCAATTAATCCATTTTACTAACACAACCAAATTTCTATTATTATTAAAAATTTCACAAAATTTCAAAATTTTGAGTCCAACACTTTAAAGAAAAAATCAATTATGATGGGTTTTCATGATATGCCAAAATTAATATCTTAAATGAGTAAAGTACTTAATTTTTATGTTTTCTTCAAAAAAAAATTTGTAATTGAAGACTAATACATGCAAATTTCTAATTTCTTTCAAATTTTTTTCATAATGCAACAATTGAGGTCTAACACTTTCAAAAAAATCAATTGTCAATTTTGTTTGTAGAAAATGTTAAAATTGATGTCTAAAACGAACAAAATACTCAATTTTCATGTTTTTTTTATTTCAAAAAACACCGTAATTGAAAACACTTGGAAATTTCTATTTTTTTTCAAAAAAATTGCAAGAACGTAAAAGTTGAAGTCTGACACCTGAAAAAAAGAATTATCATATTTTTCTAAAAAATATCAAATTGATGTATAAAACGACCAAAATACTTAATTTTCATGTTTTTCTGAAACTACTCCATAATTGAAGACTAACACAAGCAAAATTTTATTTTTTGAAAAAATTCGAAAGATTGCCAAAAAATGAAGCCACAACACCATAAAAAAAAAAAAAAAAAAAATCAATTTTCATAGTTTTTCATAAAATACCAAAATTGATATCTAAAACGAGTAGAGTATTTAATTTTCATATGTTTCCTTCAAATAACTCTGTAATTGTAGACCAACACATACAAATTTTTACTTTTCCAAAAATTTCAAAAAATGTAAAAAATGAAGTCTTAACACTTTACAAAAAATGAGTTCATCATATTTTTCAAAAAAAATGCAAAAAATAAGGTTTAAAACGAGTAAAATACTTAATTTTTATATTTCCTTCAAAAAAAAACTTTGTAATTGACGACTTAACACATACAAATTTCTAATTTTTGCGATATATTTTTCCTTCAAAGAAACCCTTACCCGAAATAGTTGAATATAAACTACAGCATCTAAGACATCTTGTACACATAGAAACCTATGTAACACACATGCACAATAGCATGATCAGATAAGGGCTCCTTCCCCAAGATAACAAATTTGCCTAAATATCCGAATTTCGCATATGAAAACCAAAATGACATCAACATGGGCATGATGCAGTGCTATCAAGATAGAACATGAAAAACTGGGAGTAAATATAATCATTGAAAAATCATGCCCGTACTACAAGGTGAAGTTTTTTACTAAACTTTACAATGAAATAGTTACAACTCTGATATGGTACATACAAATAGGCGGTACATATATATGAACCATTTAACTCGAGAAGAAATCAATATTACCTTCTTTATACCCCCCCCCCCCCCCCCCCCCCCCCCCCCCCCAAAAAAAATATACAAGTACACCCAAACAAAACAATCCAAATTATACCACTCCTTATATGTGCAACCTTTTACGAACTCTTCATTTAACCGCTATTAGCGACTGAAAAGTAAAAATTTCCTTGAGAAAACAATTAAAATGAATTGCAAAAAATTGAAATAATCGAAAACCAATTTGGTACCTGGTTAAGAAGTTTTATAGCAGCAGCCCGAGTAAATTTCCGAGAAAACAGGAAACACGGTGCCGGTTTATCCTTGCTTTCGCACCACTCTCTCCTATACTCCGTTTCATAGTAGATATTGTCTATGTCCTACATAAACAAACCAATCCATATTAATCAATTAATAAATCACGAATATGTCTTAATTAATAAAAGAATACCTTAATAGATTTGATAACGCTTGGGTTCGCGTCGTTAAGGCGGTAAGTAACGGGATGCCAGCCTTTTCTCTGCTTGTCTTTCGCGGAAGTTAAGTCCCATGATGTGTGTGTTAATGATCTCCTATTTATCTCATCTTCCAGCCCACAATGCTGTTTTTATTTAAATACTAATAATATGAAAATTGTTCTTCCAAAAAGTAAGAATAATAAAGAATGAAAAAGGAGCATTAAATGCTGACCGCGATTAATGTTTGAACGTAATGCTCGTCTGGAATGCAGTTGTGCTCCTTTTTCCCATCCACCGGCTACGATTATAATTTTTTACCATTAAATATTTAAATAATAATGTTAAATACAAATATGTTATGACTTACGAAAGGTTGGTCGCGCCAAAACTCTGGTAACGACCGTCTCTGCATAGTTTTGACAATAAAAGAAGTGACAAGGTTGATAATGAAAGATAATAAAAATAGCAAATACAAAAATAAGATAGTTTGCAAAAATACCCTGCAATTCATCTGAAATTGCGGGAATACAGTCTCGTCGTTAACCACCACCTCTGCGTGCTTTCTTATTAATACAACCCACTACACCCCAAACCAGAAAATATATCATTACCGTTTTTATATTTAAGAAATCAATTAATTTAATTATGTATTTATAGGAAGAATAATAGGTGTTAACCTGAGAGCCTTTCCTCCAGTTATGGATAGGAATAACAGGATCCATTTTTGGATTATACCTTCCCTCTTTTGTATCTGCAAAACTGGTCCCAATATTACTCTCAATTTCATTTCATTTCATTTCCAATTTTTACAACTGCAATAATACTTAATTTTTAATATACCTATCGACAAAACTGCGCGGAGTGGACATAATGTAGTCGTACGTGTAGTTGAAATTGTAGAGAGGTACACAACTATCAGATAGGAAAACGAATCTATGATTTAGTGGATCTAAAAGTGCATTTTTTAGCAAAATTCGTTCCGCTTCGAGCATGCTCGCTTCTCCCCAATCTACCTAAAACAAACAATTTCATTTTATGTTCGAGCATTGTTAAGTTAAGATCAGTAAAAGAAAGGATGAAAGACGGACCTGGATACTGTTGTTGACTTGTCGATTCAAGAAGAAAGGAGAGTGTGTCGTCACCTTATTCAAAACGAAACCAGGCCTCGAATGCACTAGAATCGAAAACCTCCCTTCTTTCTCTTCCTACAATAGGAGTAAATCTAAATTGAATTGAGATTCATTGAGGTTCAATTAAGGCACAAAGAGGAGAAAAGGAAGAAAACTTTTGAACCTGGAAGAAAAAATCCCAAATTATATCCAAAGAAAGTCGATTTCTAGCAATGAAGAGAAAAGCGATCTTGGGTTTGTTCACAGCCATGCCAGTACCAGTACCAGTACTACTACCACTACCACTACCACTACCACTACCACTACCACCAATTGTAATTTCCTCCAGATTTGTAAAACTACTGTATTGTCGTTGCAGCAAAACAACACTAGTCGCAAAGAAGCATAACGCTAATACAAGCAAAAATCTCTTCCTCCATCGGCCTAACGACCCCTTCTTCCTCATTTCTTCTTGTTCAGATCCTCACAGACATTTCCTCAAACAGATGCTAGGCGGGCCGAATTACATGCTCGGGGAGGAACTGTAGATCTGGCAAAGAGTGGAGTAGACGTAGAGGGAGAGGCAGGATGAATAACAGTTGGTGAAATTAATGAAATATTACAAATGGCAATTAGTTAATTAGTCATGGTCCTAAAGTGCTTACCAAGGACATGAGGTAGCTTGAATTGAACGGTGGGCAAGGATGCCGGGAGGATTTCAAATCTCGGATTTATATATAATATAACCGAGATTTCAAATTTCTATTATTCCGGGGTTCAAATCTCCGATTGTATGTAACTCGAGATTACGAATCTCAGATTGTGTATAACTTGGAATTTTGAATCTCGGAGTTTATAATCGAAATTCGAATAGCATATAATCCGAGAATTCGAGTCTCGGGATGAAGATAACCAGGAGTTTAGGTCTGGAGTCTGTACAATCCGAATCTCTGATTACGGGAATTCAGTTCCCGCGGGTGTGAGAGAGAGGCGGAGTGAGCACAGAGGGCGCGCGCGAGAGAAAGTAACAATGGCGTCGAGCTTGCGAATAGGTGCTCGTTGGACATCATGCTTCTTCTACGACTTCCAGTCCAAGTCAAATTTAAGCTGCCTTTTGTCTCCCCCCTCCAGAAATACTGGTTCATTCACTTTGTTTACTCCTTTGTTTTTTTCTTCACACCCGCAAAAATTGAAGAAATAATCGAAAATTCAACAAATTATAGACTAGATCAATGAAACTCTTTTCACTTATCACATACAAGTTTCTGAATTTATTTCTAATTACATCAGGACAATGGAGTTTATCTAAAATTGGGGCAGGATACTTCACCAAGTCCCTTTCACCTCATTATGCATATCAATTCAAACCAATCCTCAATCTTCCTAGTTCATTCACAAGAAATTTCCAATCTTCAGGTAAATCCACAACCTTAATTCCAATATTTTAGCATAAGTAATTAATTCCTATGCTAATTCTCAATTAATTTACCTAGTGAAAAAGATATTCAGAAGATACTTCCTTGGACTTGGTGTTACCGCTGCAATTATATACCGACCCTCAAATATTGCTTATTCTATGAGCGGTTAGTAACATTACATCTCCATTTTATCCCTATTATTTATAACTAAAACGTTGTTTATAATATATTTTCGTAGATTATGGGGGGGAATTAGTGGAAAATTCCGGATATTTTAAGGAAGATTTTCACATGGTATGGGCACTTACGAGAAAATATCAACTTCCATTAGTGATGCTAATGATGCTAATTTTGGGCTGGAGGCGTCCTGTCACAACATTCATTAATGCGTTGATTTTCCTCTTTTGCACTCGTCCAAACCCTTTCTCCATTTACCTTTTCATCGAACAGGTTCGTCCTTTTCCTAATGTATTTGGAAAGATTCATTTTTTTGGGGGGTTAACTTGTAAATGTTTCGAATTTCAGTTGAGGAAAATGGAGATGCAACGAGAGCCCAAATTGCGTAACACCAAGGTGAGATTGTTTTGTTATTTGTAAACTTAAACTTTGATTTGATTGTTGATTGTTGATTTAATATTTTCTTTGTGATTTAGTTGTTGTATGCGAGCAAAATTGATGTGGAGGATTACAAGTTGGTTTGTTATGGGAAGGTGGAATTATGGGATAAAAAGATGCATTTAATTGGGCTTTTGGGTGGTTGGTGGGTTGTTCGTGTTTCGCAAATAGGGTAGTTTTGCATTTTGCACCCTATATTTTGATGAATTGTAGACAAGCCCGTTTCCGTTGTTCCTGCGGATCTAGAGAAAGAGGTAATTATGTGTCTACTATTTTATTCTGTAATTTATTTTCTGTTTTGATTTTTATATATTTATGGAGGTTTTTCAAGTCTAATCATTCTTAGGCTGGTACCGTATGGGATTTTTGGACTGCCCAATTGAGGGTAATTAAGACATAATTGCTGGGAAAGTTCATGATTAATTTAAGTTCTTTTAAAAAAAATATATAGTGCTTTTATTTGAAGTGAGGGTTAGTGTGCTAGTTATGGGCTATGTTGCACGGGTATGGATACGACTATCTTATGTGATACGATACGGATACGGCAATTTGAAAAAAACTCAGGATATGATATGTCTATTTTATATAATATTTTCTTATTTTCTTAATAATAATTAATATATTTATTTTTTATGTGTTATGTGTTATATGTTTGACGTAAAAAATATTAAAAATTTGTTTATTGAAATATCTAAAACTAAATGCATATTATATTTAGCTAATTACTATTTTACTTGTGTGTATAACTATTTTATATCAATTTCAAAGTTGATATTTTATTTTTCAAGTATATTTATTTAGAATGTGCAGTATCCGATGCATATCTGATGTGTATAATACGGGTATTGGTGTTGTTGAATATGATACGGCTTTGTTATGGGTTGTTGAATGGTACGGGCGGTACAAGTGAAATACGCTTAAAAAGGGATGGGTGATGCTACAGTGACTCCCATTTTCATTCCCAAATTCACTTCCTATATTCATTGACACGTGGAACCCACACCTACTTTTACAAAATTTAATTCGTGTGGGACCCACAAATCACACTATTCATGTGAGTGGGAGTGAAAGTGGGAGGGAGGGAGGGAGTGGCCATATCTTTACTCAAAAGGGATATAGTAAGAATACATTTATGAAGCTATTGATGGTTGTAGACCTTTGGAATCGAGAGTTTAGTGGCCCTTAAGGTTAAGTATATATAGGCTTTGAATTGATGTTTATGTATATCGAGGCTTTAAATTTAGAGTTTAGGGGCCTTGAAGGGAGCTCAGAAATTTTTATGTATTATTAGAAAGACGCACTTAAAGTGATTATACGTAGGAATATAATATATATAATATCTGATTAATGGATGTGAATAAGGTGGGAATGAGGGCATTTCTATCTTTAGAGTATATACATTGTATGTTTGGCAAATATATTTGGGTATGCAAGCTCTCAAAAACTGTTTTGGCCAACATGGGTTATTTAAGTGGGGAATTATTAGGGGTAGTCAACGACGAATGATCGGATCCAGTTTGGATAGTAGTCAAACCGTATCCATACCCGTAATTTTCTCGAATCCGAATTTGGATGTTATAAATATCCTATTGTGGTTCTTTGGATTCGAATCCGGATAATTTAGGTTATTAAGCAGTGCATATAATTATTTTATTATTCGTAAATTCAGTATGGTATTTTTGTAACATCTAATAGAAAGTTACAAGTTCTACTTACAAAAATAGTTATAATAATTATTCGACATCCATAAATACTATTTTAATTGGAATGATTTGGATTTAACTATCAAGACTTGTGAGTTAAATAATAGGGGAATTCTTCAAAAACCCCCAAACTTTCTTTGGATTTCTCAAAACCCCCCAAACTTTTAGATTATTTCAAAACCCTCCTAGAAATTGAGTTGGATTTTATTTAACCCCCCTACTAGTGTTGTTTTAATTTTCTATCAATTTTTTTTTTTTGGGACCAAAATACCCTCACAATTTTTTTCATATTTGAATATATTCTATGAACTAATAAATAAGTAATATTTTACAATATAATATTTCGTAATATTATATATTGATATTTATTATACTATTCTATAATTTATTATATGATTTTAATATAAAATTATTTTATCTAAAAAATAAAAAATGTAATATATATATATATATATATATATATATATATATATATATGAGGATGGCTAAGATACTCAATTAAGTATCATTGGTTTGGTACTTAGGATATATTAACCATTAGATTTGCTTTGAGATTTGTGTTTTTTAATGCTATATATACTCATCATTAATTATTTCCATATCAGTTTATGATAATCATTAAATGAACAAATCTCAAAACAAATCTAATGGTCAAAAAGTCTTAAGTATCAAACTCATGATACTTAATTAAATATCTTAGCCATCCTCTCTCTATATATATATAGGTATAACGAGTTGTAAAATATTATCATAAACCATTTTTAAATATAATAACATGAAATATTTAATTTATTTATGTATTTATTAATTTATATTGAATAAAAGAATCAATAAAAAAAAACTAATAAGGGTATTTTGTCCAAAAAAGGAAAACTAGATGGAATGTTAAAGTTCACTTTTGTAGGGGGGTAAAAAAAAAGCAACTCAAATTCTAGGGGGTTTTGAAATAATCTAAAAGTTAGGGGGTTTTTGAAAAATCAAATTTTTTTTGGGGTTTTTGAAGAATTCCACTAAATAATAAAATGTATACCCTTGTAGTTCCCCTACTTATGTTGAGTTTGAGATGATAAGAAAACTTCAGAACCTTGTGCCTTTAAAGTTTGAGCTCACACTTGATACAAATAATAATCTCATCTTTTGTGAAATTCACTAGCTAAATCTTTACAAATCTAATCTAATCTAATGCTTATGAAAGTTGATGATGAACAAAAGAGAGTTGAAATGTTAAATAATTTAAGTTAGGTAATGAAAGTCAAAATGACATTCAACCAATCTAGTTGGAAGTATGTAATGAGGGTACATTGACTAAACATTGGCATAAAAGTCAAGAAAAATGTCAGAACTTCGAGTAGGGGATCCACATCATATGATGCAAATGCAATCCATGGAACATCTTCCCATTGTCCTTTTTCCAACTACTCGGAGAGGGTGGTTGATGAATTCTCTGGAAAGAGATGTATTATTAAGCTAACTAAGCACAAAGGCAATGCAATGCAATGCATTGTATGAATGATACTAATAATATAATATGATGGTATTGTTTGATTGATAATGATCTCTCTAGAAAAAATCGAATGAATGTGACAGCAAGAAGCTAGTCACTCACTCACACACTGACCCACGCAAAAGATATGAACCTAAAAGTGAAATTTGAAAAAGAAAGGAACCAATGGGAAGAAAATGAGAAGGCAGTCATATCACATGTGTCAGTGCTAATTTGGCGTTTATCTCACAGAAGGAATCAATTATAGAAGAGAGGCCGATCAATCATGGTTACAAGGTCTAATTTTGGGACCCTCTTGATTCAGTCCCAACTTTTCTCAATTATTATAAGGCTAGTGTAGTGGTTATCAGTAGTTTGGTCTCTTCCTTTTGGTTTATTTTGTTATTGTGTCAAGATAATTCCATCCATATATATACCAGTCGTTAATTCCATCCATGTATATACATACCAGTTGTATTTAATCATGTTCTTAACATGACAAAGCCTGAATCTTATTGTTTTCATTTGATCCATTGGAATGCATTGACTTATATTTATGCTAGAGAAAAGGAATTTTTGTCCAAGGTTTATTAGTTTGGCAGCTTCCAATATGGTGTAAACACAATAATATCACCCTCAAAAATATGTTTTGGATATACTTGGAATTAAGTAAAGTGTTTTTGAGTGATTAAATTGAAAGAGAATGGACAGTGGCCAGTGGGTAACCAAACTTGAAATAAAATTGATAAATCCCTAATTATGCTCACTTAACTAAGGAATCATTAATGAATCATTACTTAAATCATTAGAAAATCACTTGTAATAATGAGATATATAACATAAAATAAGAGATTCAAGAGAGGTTCAGAATTTGAGTGGCTTCCTTTCTTTCTTCAAAGAGTAGTAGATAAAAGTGGGCACAACTTGCCCCTTTCAGTTCAGCATGCCTAAACTTCAACATCTCCCCTCTAAATCCTTCATTTTCCTACTTGTCAAGCTACCCTTAAAGTTTAAATGGATAGTTTTCTAACTCATATATACACTTACACATATAAAGAAATGACATAAAAGCATTCTTGAAAAAGCACCCATACTTTACATTCATTTAGCCTTTCTAACACTTGATGATGTCTCAAAAAGACCTAGCTAGATATAACTACCAATCTCCTCTTCCTCTCTAAATCTCCAACTCCACACAATTCCATTTGCACTTCAAAAACAAAACCTAGTCAACCCTTTACACTCTCCATTCATGCCTCTCAAATAAAGAATTCACTTTTGAGTTAAATCTTTCTCGAGTTTGCTAGATCAAATACATATGGATACTATTCATAAACACTTCTCCATTGTGCTTCTTTTATCCATGTCATTAATGCTCACAACATTAATCTCCAATTCTCTAGCCACACCGACAAATTCCAATGCAGTTCTACTTGCATTCAAATCGGTTTTAACCGATCCTGAAGGCGCACTTTCTGATTGGTCAGAGGACCGAACCAGTACAAGCTTGTGTACTCTGCATGGCATCAGTTGTTCCGAAAATGACGAGGAGATAACGGGTCTAAACCTATCCAGTAACGGGTTATCGGGCGTGATTTCGCCAACAATAGGAAACCTTGTTTACCTCGAATTTCTGGATTTATCATCCAATTCTCTATCCGGTCCAATACCAAATGAACTTGGCATGCTAAAGAATCTCAAGGTTTTGCTTCTCTACTCAAATTCTCTCTCTGGTATAATCCCTCCCCAACTTGGTTCCTTAGAGAACTTGATGGAACTTAGAATAGGTGATAATGGGTTATATGGAGAGATACCTCCAAGTCTAGCCAATTGTACCGGTTTGGAAACTCTCGGTCTTGCCTATTGCCGGTTAAACGGTACGATACCACCCAAAATTGGCAATTTGAGGCAATTAAAATCCCTGAATTTGCAAAATAATAGTCTAAGTGGCCAAATTCCTGACAGTTTAGCCCAATGCAGTGAACTACAACTTTTGTCATTAAGTGACAACATGTTAGAAGGGGATATTCCTTCATATATTGGTTCGTTAAATGCATTGCAATCTCTCAACTTGGCTAATAATCAATTCTCCGGTGCAATTCCAATAGAAATCGGTAATCTTGTGAATTTGAGTCATCTCTACTTGCTAGGAAACCAACTAACCGGGAATATACCTCGTGAGCTCAACAAATTGAACCACTTGCAAATTTTGGACTTGTCGAATAATAATTTGTCGGGTCCAATCAATCTCTCCACAAATGATCTCACAAATCTCAACTTCCTAGTCCTCTCAAGTAACTCGATACAAGGTGAAATTCCAAGTGATCTCTGTCCAAATAACTCGAGTTTGGTTAACCTCTTTCTTGCCGAAAATAAATTGATTGGAACTATAGATAGCCTTCTCAACTGCACGTCCCTGCAATCTCTGGACCTCTCGAACAATTCTCTAACCGGGTCCATACCGTCCGATATAGACGAACTCACAAACCTTGTAAATCTTATCTTGCATAATAACAGCTTAGAGGGACCATTGCCACCTCAGATTGGAGATTTAACTAATTTGGAAATTCTCTCACTCTACCACAACGGGCTAACCGGTGCAATCCCTCCAGAAATTGGAAAATTAAAGAATTTAACCATCTTCTTTCTGTACGAAAATCAAATGTCAGGCATCATTCCAACCGAGCTTACAAACTGCATTAAATTACAAGAAATGGATTTCTTTGGAAACCATTTTAGCGGGTCAATACCAGACCAGATTGGCAACCTCAAGGACTTGGTCGTGCTTCAGCTGAGACAAAATGATCTGACTGGACCCATTCCTCCGAGTCTTGGCTATTGCAAGAGCCTACAAAAATTGGCCTTGGCTGATAACGGGTTGACAGGTACATTACCCGATACATTCGGGTTACTCATGGAACTATACCTGGTTACTTTGTACAACAATTCGCTTGTGGGCCCCTTACCTCAATCTCTCTTTGATTTAAAGAACTTGGTCATCATCAACTTTTCACACAATAGGTTTAATGGAAGTATAACTCCCCTTATTGGATCGAATCTTTTAACGGTTTTTGACCTGACCAATAACTCTTTCTCGGGTAGGATTCCATCAGAGCTTTGCAAGTCGAAAAACCTGACACGGATACGGTTAGGTCAAAACCAGTTTGTAGGACCCGTTCCCTCTCAAGTGGGTCAGTTAGAGCAACTTGATTCACTCGATCTGTCTTACAATAATCTCTCTGGTGAAATTCCATCAAGTCTCTCCAATTGTAAGCAACTCATGCATCTCCTTTTAAACGGAAACGGGTTAACAGGTCAAGTACCTTATTGGATCGGTAACTTCAGCCTGCTTGGTGAACTTGACCTCTCTTCCAACGACTTAACTGGAGAAATACCGAAGGAACTCGGTAACTTATCAAGCCTGATCAAATTATCTTTAAATAACAACAGTCTTACTGGTTTAATCCCACAAGAGATAGGTAAACTCACCTGGCTAAATGTACTTAACCTACAAAAGAACAATCTTTCAGGGGAAATACCACCTCGAATCCAACAATGCGACAAACTCTATGAACTCAGACTCTCTGAGAACAGTCTGACAGGCCCCATTCCTTCCGAACTCGGTGAGTTGACCGAGTTACAAGTAATACTTGACCTAAGTTACAACAACTTGTCAGGTCAAATTCCAAGCACATTTGGAGATCTCATCAAACTAGAGAGGCTCAACCTCTCTTTTAATCAACTACAAGGTGCAATACCTGTTTCTCTTGCTAGGTTAACAAGCTTGCACCGATTAAATGTATCTAACAACTTTCTTCATGGCGCAATTCCACTTGCATTGTCAAGTTTCCCTATGGACTCGTTTGATGATAATGAGTTGTGCGGTGCGCCTTTGGGTGCATGCAGTGTCCAACCTTCCGATGAAGTGAAAAGATTGCCAAATGCTGAGGTGGCAGGCATAATAGCCATGATTGTATTGATTTCGGCAATTGTGTGTGTAGTGTTGTTGTATATTATGGTTAGGATTTGGAGTAACTGGAGAGAGGTGTCGGTTTCGTCGGATTGTGAAGAGAGCAACAGATGGAATGTTGGAAAAGGAGAGAAGATAGGTCGAATTGGGAAGTACTGGAAAGTGGGGTCTACTTCTATTGGTGTTGGTTCGAGTGATGAGAAACACAGTTCTTCGTCTGACTCGAGTATTCTACAAGTGAAAAATAATGTTGCTAGCTAAATAGAGTTTTGTATGATTTCTTCCTCTTTCTGGGTCTAGTTTTTGTTCTTCTTATTAGTTTGTTCTTTTTGTTGCTTAAGATACTTTTTACTTGAATGTGGTTGTGCCATTGTTGTAATGAGAGAAGTAACCAAGTAAATGTAATGAACCAAGGAAACTCTAAAAAAAATTTGATAATTAAATTTTGGGAAATTATACTTTGCCCCCCCCCCCCCCCCCCCCCCCCCCCCCCCCCATTTCCCCTGAAATTCCTCCACACTAATTAATTCCATAATTAGTGTGGTGGATTAACGATTAATTCATGATTATTAAAATTTTAATATGTAATTAAGGTCATATCAATTGATGATTAATTCTAAGTAATTAAAAATAAATAATTACGAATTAATCGTTAATCCAAAACACTAATTATTGGATTAACTATAGATTACTATTGTGGGGGAATTGTGGGGGAATTTGAGGGGCATGATAATTTGAGGGGCATGATAATTGTGGGGGAATTTGAGGGGCACTAATCCAAAGCCTCTTAAATTTTTCACTTTTCAGACAAAAGTAGCTTCACTGAAGTAAAAAATCTCCAATTCTATAGAAAATGAGTTTTTTCACTAAAAAAACTCATCGGACTGGCCATTCATATCGAAAGTTTACGACATAACTATTCACAAAATTGTATAATATTTTGGAATGTTGTGTCGTAAAATTTCGATACAAATTTTCTCAAAAACATGTTAATCGAATCCCCAATGCCAAAATAGATTAGCAAGACTGCTTATTGGGGATACGTAATTTTTGTACAATTTTCTGAAAATTGTATTGTAAATTTTTCGGTACAAATGTTTAAAAGGCATGTTATTTGCACTCCCTAGGCCTAAATAGACTGCTATGACCACTTGTTGCGAAAAAAGGAATTTTGGACTATTTGTTCAAATGTTCTAAAAAACAGTACGCAATTTCAAAAGATTTTTGTACAATTTTTTTCGCAATTTTTGTACAATTTTTTTCGCAATAAACGGTCATAACAAACTTTTTAGGCATTTGGAATCCAATTAACATGTTTTGTAGAACATTTGTATCGAAAGTTTTATGACGCAACTTTTCAAAAGATTGTACAAACATTACCAAAAGTTTGTTTTTTGTAATAAACGGTCATGACAATCTATAAAGCCTTGGGGAGTCGAAATAACACGTTGTGGACAACATTTGATTCAAAAGTTTTAAAACGCGACTTTTAACAGATTGCAAAAACATAATGAAAATTTATTTTTACGCAATAATCAGTCTTGACAATCTATTAGGCCCTGGGGAGTGCAAATAAGATGCTTTTGACAACATTCGTATCAAAAAATTTTACGACACAATTTTTCACAAGAATATACGCAAATTACGAACATTTGTTTTTTCGTAATAAGTGGGAATACCAACTATTGACCCTTTGGGGAGTCTAAATAATGTGTTTTTGAGAAAACATTTGTATCAAATGTTTTACAACATATGTTATAGATAACGGAAGATGATATATAAGTATCGTGCTACGCATGTAAAATGATCCATGCTCACCTCAAGTATGAAGAACTAAAACCCTACTTGTTATGAGTCCATCTATAATGACTAAACTATGTCATGGTCTCGCACTTTTGGTCAAGTCCAATATGTATAACCTAATACATATCCATATTTCCAATTCGACAAACACCTTTGCCCTATGATTCGTAAAACTTAATCATCAGCTCGGCGAATATACTAGTGTACATGTTAGTATAATATCATATACTAGATATGCTTATCCTATAAGCATCATAATCATGACTAGGGACATTTTTGAAATATGACTTTTTGTGTGACGGTTTCACTTCACATAATCACATATTATATGGACACTCACACAAGTCATAAATCAAGACCACTCACATAATTTTCATATAAGTGAAATGCAATTAAAATTTAAAGAATCATAAACTTATGGAAATGCATTAATATAGAATAAACATGGTTTGATACATCGTTTACAACTAAACCAATGAGGACTATCTTTTTAGATAACTACAACTCAACTTTCCTCCTCTAGGTATCTCAAACCTATAATCTTCACATGACGATCATGCTTAATTTTGGAAAGCGACTTTGTAAACGGATCCGCCACATTCTCGTCAATATCAATCTTTGAAATTATCACATATTTCCTTTGCAAAATTTCACGGATCAAGTGAAATTTTAGGAGTATATGTTTGGAGCGGTGATGTGCCTCGGTTCCTTGGTTTGTGCTATTGCGCCTGCATTGTATCCTCGAAAAGGTGGCGTGATCTCGGATTTTGGGAACCGGATCGAGCCCTAACTTCCGCTATGTGGGACCCTAGGTCAGATCAATTACATTCAGTGGTATCAGAGCGATCGCCATCGATTCGAGAGTCGAATCATAGTCGTATAATAGTTATACACACGTGTGTAAAAGTTACGCACGTTTGCATGATTAGATATTTAGAAGTTCAGTTTCGATTAAAATCACAAGTAGAATTAACTAGAGATCAATCATGTGATGATTGAGAGTATGTAGAAATGATCGTGGAAAGGTTTCATGATTTATCGTTTTGGAAACGAGCGAACACGGAAGAAACAACAAAAACTGCACGAAAACAGGGTTATCTGCGTTTTCAGGGGCTATTCCGTTGTAACGGAATAGGCCCAGGTCCCGCCCACCATTGAGACATGAGTGGCATTTAGCATAGGCCCACAAAAATTAATAGGCCCCCAAAAAAATTAGATATATAGTATGCAAAGTCAGTCCAACACACACATTGAAAGTGGGAAAAAGTTACGAAAATTGGCTGTGCGGGGGAATTGTTCTCGTGCAGAAACAGAAGAAAATATTAGTGTGGCAATTTCAATTTCTTTGATTCAGGTGAAATAAAGATGGGAACACTTCAAAAACCAAACATTGCGGAATATTTTTTGGTTAATCTGGTAGTAATGAAGGAAAAAGCCAAAAGACTAAGGTAAAAGACAAAATTGAAAATTTAATTAAATTGCTAAGTCCATTGAATGTTTTTTCCTCATACCTCAGTGGCCGACAGGGACAAAAATGTATTTTATTAAATTAGATTTTTTGTTTCTAAGTTTGTAACTTCAATTTTGCAGATAAGTCCTTCAATTTGAAAACAATATCTTTCTCAAGAATTGCAGATAACCTTTCCAAAGTTTCTAAATTAAAAATAAAGGTTTGATTCTTGTATTTATTTTTGTATATTGACTAATTATATTTTAGTTATTTTGTCACATGAGAAATTTGTAATTTCGAGTCTTAATTTGATATTTCGATAATTGTAGTTATTATAATCATGCCGCCTAAGTGAAATTATATGTCGGGTAATGATAAAAGAAAGAAGAAAGAACGAATCGATAATTTAGTTCAATCTCAAAAAGGTGCTATGGAAAGATTTATTACAACGACTAGAACCATGGAACATTCGAATGATGGCGTAGATAATAACGAAGACTTGGTGAATGAAAGAGTTGAAAATTTGATTAGCGGGGAAATAAATGAAAATTTGGTTGATGAGGTAAACGAAAATTTGGTTAGTGCGGTAAATGAAGATGCATTTAGTAGGGAAATAAATGAACATTTTGTTAGCGGAGAAGGAAATGAAAATTTAGCGGGTGGTGGATCCTTGAATATTGATGATCCCTTTAATTGGAATAATATTAACCAAAATCTACGGGATTTATTAGTAAAAAGAGGTCCTCTAAAAAGAGATAGAAATTATAGTGTCAAATTCCCTCGTGACGCGAATGGTAGGTGTTTCTCTCATATTCATTATATTCGACACTTGGCAAATGGAGATATGATTGAGAGAAAATGGTTAATATACTCAAATTCGTTGGACAATTTTTTTTGTTTTTGTTGCAAATTATTTAAACAAGATGAAAATGTGACTGAAATGGCTACAAATGGATATAATGATTGGAAAAATATTGCGAAAAGGCTTAAAGTGCATGAAGGTAGTAACGAGCATATCACTTGCATGAGTAAATGGATCGAGCTTGAAAATAGATTTGGTAAAGGTCAAACAATAGATAACCATGCGCAAGAACTAGTCAACAAAGATAGATAACATCGGAGAAGGGTTTTATTTATGTTAATTGCTATTGTGAAATTCCTAGCAAAAAATAATTTGCCTTTTCGTGGAACCAGTGAGAGGTTATATGAAGCGACCAATGGGGTTTTTTAGGCGTGATCGAAATGATTGCGAAGTTTGAACCAACGATGCAAGAACACTTGAGACGTGCTAAAAAAGGTGAAATTCAATATCATTATTTAAGTAACAAAATTCAAAATGAATTAATAGAAAAACTAGCTAGTGAAGTTAAAAGGGCAATTTTATCAAAAATCAAAGAAGCGAAATATTTGTCGGTAATTCTTGATTGTACTCCCGATGTAAGCCATCAAGAACAAATGTCCCTTGTTTTGCGGTGTGTGGATATCTCAACGAGTCCAATCAAGGTCAAAGAATTTTTTTTGGAATTTTTAAATGTAGATGATACATCGGGACAAGGGCTTTTTGATGAACTCAAAGAGGTGTTGGTTCGGCTCGAACTTGATATTAATAATTTAAGAGGACAAGGATATGACAACGGTTCTAATATGAAAGGGAAAAATAAAGGCGTCCAAACCCGAGTACTTGAAATTAATCCGAGAGCATTATATACGCCTTGTGGTTGTCATAATCTTAATCTCGTGCTTTGTGATATGGCTAATTCTTGTGCTAAAGCGAAAACATTTTTTTGGTGTGGCACAACGTATCTATGTTTTATTTTCCTCTTCGGTTCAACGATGGGCCGTTCTAAAAGATAACATGGACGGTTTTACGGTTAAGCCATTGTCACAAACACGTTGGGAAAGTTGAATTGAAAGTATTAAACCCTTGTGGTTTCATGCTCTAGAAATAAAAAATGCTTTAGTTGTATTGGCAAACACCACCAAGGATGGTATGGCGAAGAGTGAATCTGAATCTCTAGTAGACAACGATTTCGAGAATTTTGAGTTCTTATTTAGCAAGCTTCTTCAAGGTGAAGATATGGATATAGGAGTTGCGGTGGATCAATTAAGAATTCTTGTTAATTTTTTTGAGAAATATAGAGAAAATGTTTCATGGAAGCGATGAATGAAACTAAAGAATTAGCAATTAAAATAGAGGTTGACCCTATGTTTGTTGAAAAACGGTCTCGTCGTAGAAAAATACAATTTGATGAGAGTGCTAGTGAAGAAATAATTATCTCGGCCGAAGAAGATTTTAGGATTAATTATTTCTTGAATATTGTGGATGTGTCCCTTTCTTCACTTAGAAAGAGGTTCGAGCAATTCCAAATTTATGAGATTAATTTTGGATTTTTGTTTAAATTGAAGAATTCTCCCGATCAATCGTTGACGGCACATTGCGAGAACCTCGAAAAGTTTCTAAAATACGAAGGAATTTCGGATATCGATGGAGGAGATTTATCTATGGAATTAAAAGTTTTAAAGGTGGGGTTGCCGAATGATGTGAACAAACCAATCGAAATACTCAATTATTTAGAAGCTAGAAAATTGTGTTACCCGAATTCTTGGATTTCTTATAGAATTCTTTTGACCATTCCGGTTACGGTTGCATCCGGAGAAAGAAGCTTCTCAAAATTAAAGCTCATAAAAAATTATCTTCGATCGACTATGTCTCATAAAAAATTATCTTCTCAAAATGGATTAGCAATTCTATCAATTGAAAATGATTTTGTCGAAGATCTAGATTATTCAAATTTAATTGACATATTCGCTTCTAAAAGTTCAAAAAGAATGATATTTAAGTGATTATTGTAATTGGTAAGTCATGTAATATTTTGGATTTTGACTATATTTCGTAGTAATTTCGTACTTATGAATGTGTTCTGATTAAATTAATTTAATATTAATTTTTAATTAGACTCGTTAATTTTTTTGTCTAAGGCCCCCAAAATTGCCGGGGCGGCCCTGAATAGGCCCCAGCGTTGTAACGGAGGTGGGGGTCAAGGGGTGTATGTGGGGGCGTGAAAGTCACATCCCCATGACACTATTTGCGACCCCGTGGGATAGTTCGTCAAATCGGACCTCCCTGCGTTACAACAGACCATGCCCAGGGTGAGTTATCACGTCCCCAGGGGCCAGTCCGTTACAACGGAGGGGACGGTCCATCATAACGGAGCCGGGGGTGCGATTTGGGGGCTGTATGAGGATAAAATTTCACGTCCCCAGCATTACAACGGACCTCCCTGCGTTATAACGGAACCACCCCGGGAAGCTGAATTTTGTTTTTGCGATAACTTTGGCTACGAAACTCGAACTATTTAGTTCTTTATGTCGATAAAACCGGCATCATTCATACTTGCATATAAAATGATTATTAAAGGTTAATGATCAATAAATCTTGTGATATATTGATTTAATTGGATTATGTCAAAATTCAACATGCATTGCCATGATCCCTCTTAATATTTAAGTCATAGAAATGCCTTTCATGTTCACAGCCATCGAGATTGGTATGACATAATGCGCGGTTTCAGGCCATAGTCGGGCACATATTATTCTATGTATCGATGAGGGTGGTAAACGTTAATTGGGGGCTGATGTGGGTTCATTCCATAGTCAGGCATGTCAGTAGTTCAATTGAACGATACGTTGGATATGGTTATGATTTAACCGCCCAGGCCAATCCGATTGGAGTTCGGGACATAGATAGGATTCACACACGGAAATTCAGATTGTATACTATACAATTTGATACCGAAATCCTATAAAGGGTCAAGAGTCATATTTGATACAATTGGATAAAACCTACCTAAATCACGAGATCTCACTTGTCGGCCATAGTCACTTGTGGGAGGATCGTGAAATATGGGTCTTGAGGTGTTATGAACTTGGAGTCCCGTATCGGTATGAGGTTCATCGGTTCGATAAAATTAAAAAATTCATATAATCATATAAGCATATAAGTTAAGTACGCAACTTTAGTAAATCAATTTTTATTTCATTATAGAATATGTCTTCAATTGACACCAACACCATGTCGATAAGATCGGTATTAGAAAAAGAAATGCTAGTGGGTCGAAATTATCTAGATTAGCACCGAAACCTGAGAATTGTTGTTAGGAAAGAGGGTAAGAGCCACGTATTGGATACATAACTAGTAGTACCGGGCCCCGATGCTTCGACCGAAGAAATGGCTGCTTTTGACAAACTTAAGAATGAGTCAAATGATGTCACGTGCCTAATGCTGTCATGTACGGATGCTAGTCTTCAAAAGCAGTTTGAGGACTCGGATGCACATATGATAAACGTTGTGCTTAAGGAAATGTTCCAAGAGCAAGAACGTATTGAACGGTTCAATACACTTAAAGAGTTGGTAAACTGCAAGATGCCTATCGGGTCTTCGGTGAGCACTCAGGTTTTGAAAGTCCAAGCTCTCATAGACCGTCTAGAGAAGCTTGGAGAAAAGTTGTCGAAGATAATGCAACAAGGTTTGATCTTGTGTGCATTACCACCGATGATTTCTCCTTTTATGACTAATTATCATATGCATTCGATGGACAAGACGATCCCCGAGCTTCATGGGATGCTGAAGAATTTTGAGTCGGAGATGCTTAAGACATCCGGGGAGAACAAGGCAAGAGTTGCTGGAAATGTTCTCACGATTGAATCTAAGGATCGCAAGAGATCAAGGTCTAAGGGCGGTTTGACGAAGAAAATGTCGAAACCAAAGACGAAAGGAAAGGAAAAAAAATCCAAAGATGAGACATGTTTCCATTACCACAAGGCTGGGTATTGGAAACGCAATTGCAAAACTTACCACGAGGAGGTAAAGAAAGGCAAGGGTAAGGCTTCTGAAGTCGTAGTCTCAGGTATAAACGTTATACAAATTAATCTTTCAACTATGACTAATTGAATATTAGGTATCGGTAGTGGGACTCATATTTGTCAATATGATAATTGAATTATTTTGAAGGTGTTAGACTTCTCTTTTTGCATTTTTAAAAAAAAAAGTAGATATTTGTGTGTGTTAGTCTTTTATTAACAGAGTATCTTGAAGACAGCATGAAAATTGTATATTTTTCTCGTGTTACGCGACAATTTTTGACATTTTTTTAGAAAATGGGATAATTGATTTGTTTTGAAGGTGACTTCACTTTTTGCATTTAAAATTTTTTTTGAAAAAATATAAATTTGTGTGTTCGTCTTCTATTTTTGAGTATTTTGAGGACAACATGAAAATTGAGTATTTTGCTCTTGTTACACTTCAATTTTGACATTTTTGAGAAAAAGGCATAATTGATTTGTTTTGAAGGTGCTATACTTCACATTTTGCATTTTTAAGATTTTTTTGAATAAATATAAATTTGTATGTGTTAGTTTTCCATTTCCGAGTATTTTGAGGACAACGTGCAAATTAAGTATTTTTCTCGTGTTACACGTCAATTTTGACATTTTTTTAGAAAATATGATACTTGATTAGTTTTGAAGGTTAGACTTCACTTTTGGCATTTATAAGATTTTTTAAACAAATATATATTTGTGTGTGTTAGTCTTCTATTTCAGAGTATTTTGAGACCAACATGGAAATTGAGTATTTTACTCGTGTTACGCTTCAATTTTGACATTTTTTCGAAAATAGGATAATTCATTTGTTTTGAAGGTGTTAGACTTCACTTTTGCATTTTAGAGAATTTTTGAAAAATAAATAAATTTGTGTGTGTTAGTCTTCTATTTCAGAGCATTATGAGGTAAACAAGAAAATTGAGTGTTTTGCTCGTGTTACACTTCAATTTTTACATTTTTTTGAAGAGAGGATAATTGATTTCATTTGAAGGTTTTAGAATTCTCTTTTTGCATTTTTAATATTTTTTTCAAAAATAGATACTTGTGTGTGTTAGTCTTCTATTAATGGAGTATCTTGAGGTCAACATGAAAATTCAGTATTTTCCTCGTGTTACCCTTTAATTTTGACATTTTTTTAAAAATAGGATAAACGATTTGTTTTGAAGGTGTTAGACTTCACTTTTTGCATTTTTAAGAATTTTTTGAAAAAATAATTTTTTTTGTGTGTTAGTCTTCTATTTCCGAGTATTTGAGGACAACGTTAAAATTGAGTATTTTTCTCGTGTTACACGTCAATTCTGACATGTTTTAGAAAACAAGATAAGTGATTTGTTTTGAAGTTGTTAGACTTCATTTTTTGAATTTATAACAATTTTTGAAAAAATATATATTTGTTTGTTTTAGTCTTCTCTTTCAGAGTATTTTGTGGTCAACAAGAAAATTGAGTGTTTTGCTCGGGTTACACTTCAATTTTGACATTTTTTAGAAAATGGGATAATTTATTTGTGTGTGTTAGTCTTCTATTTCAGAGTATTTTGAGGACAACATGAATATTGAGAAGACTAGCGCTATTTCTAGAGCTATTTTTTTCTGAATCTAAAACGGTCATGCATAATTTTACCAAAATACCCCTACTTAATTTATAGTATATTATATTTAAAAATAATTAATTTAATCATCCGTTCCTCGTATCAGAACAAAACTGACTAGCGCAATTTCTAGAGCTATTTTTTTTGAATCTAAAACGGTCATGCATAATTTTACCAAAATACCCCTACTTAATTTATAGTATATTATATTTAAAAATAATTAATTTAATCATCCGTTCCTCGTATCAGAACAAAACACTACAATGCAAATAAAAAATCAAAATTAATATTTTGAAAACAATTTCATAAACCAAAAAATATTCTTTTTTCCAAAGGGAACTGAAATAGTATTCATGCAAATTATTTCAAAGTATTATCGCAGGATTTTTATTTATTTACATAAGTAATTGTTTATATTTTTGATAAATAATTTAAGGACCATATAGTAAATAAAACATAAAGGGGTATTTTGGGCAATTTATTAAAAATATGAATGACCGCTCTAGATTCAGAAAAAATAGCTCTAGAAATAGCGCTACCCTATTGAGAATTTGTCTCGTGTTAAAAGTCAATTTTGACATTATTAGAAAATAGGTCAATTGAACTGTTTTGAAGGTGTTAGACTTCACTTTTTGCATTTTTAAGATTTTTTAAAAAAAATAGATATTTGTGTGTGTTAGTCTTCTATTAACGGGGTTTTTCGAGGACAACATGAAAATTGTGTATTTTCAAGTGTTTCACGTCAATTTTCGACATTTTTTTAGAAAATGGGATAATTGCTTTGTTTTGAAGGTGTTAGATTTCACTTTTTGCATGTTAGGAATTTTTTGAAAAAATATTAATTTGTGTGTGTTAGTCTTCTATTTCAGAGTATTTTTAGAACAAAATGAAAATTGATTATTTTGCTCGTGTTACACTTCAATTTTGATATTTTTTAGAGAATGGGATAATTGATTTGTTTTGAAGGTGTTAGACTTCACTTTTCCTATTTTTAAGATTTTTTTGAAAAAATAGTATTTTGCTCATGTTACACTTCAATTTTGACATTTTTCGACAATTGGATAATTGATTAGCTTTGAAGGTGTTAAACTCCACTTTTTGCCTTTTTTAGAAATTTTTGTAAAAATAAAAATTTGTGTCTGTTAGTCTTCTATTTCAGAGTATTTTAAGAACAACATGAAAATTGAGAATTTGTCTCTTGTTAAACGTCAATTTTGACATTTTTAGAAAATAGGAAAATTGAGTTGTGTTGAAGGTGTTAGACTTCACTTTTTGCAGTTTTAAGAATTTTTTTAAAAATTAGATATTTGTGGGTGTTAGTCTTCTATTAACGGAGTATCTTGAGAACAACATGAAAATTGTGTATTTTTCAAGTGTTACACGTCAATTTTTGACATTTTTTTAGAAAATAGGATAATTGATTTGTTTTGAAGGTGTTAGATTTCACTTTTTGCATTTTAAGAAATTTTTGAAAAAATATAAATTTGTGTGGGTTAGTCTTCTATTAAAGGAGTATTTTGAGGACAACATGAAAATTCTGTATTCTTCTCGTGTTACACGTCAATTTTGATATTTTACTCGTGTTACATTTCGATTTTGACATTTTTTAGGAAATTGGATAATTGATTTGTTTTGAAGGTGTTCACTTCACATTTTGCATTTTTAAGAAATTTTTGAAAAAATAGAAATTTGTGTGGGTTAGTCTTCTATTAAAGGAGTATTTTGAGGACAACATGAAAATTCTGTATTTTTCTCGTGTTACACGTCAGTTTTGATATTTTTCCGAAAATAGGATAATTTATTGGTTTTGAAGGTGTTACACTTCACTTTTTGCATTTTCAGAAAATTTTGTAAAAAATGAAATTTGTGTGTATTAGCCTTCTATTTCAGAGTATTTCTAGGACAACATGAAAATTGAGAATTTTTCTCGTGTTACACGTCAATTTTGACATTTTTTACAAAATACGATAATTGATTTGTTTGGAAGGTGTTGGACTTCGCTTTTTACATTTTTAAGAATTTAAAAAAAAATAGATATTTGTTTAGTCTTCTATTGACAGAGTATCTTGAGGACTACATGAAAATTGTGTATTTTTCACGTGTTACCCATCAATTTTGACATTTTTTAGAAAATGGGATAAATAATTTTTTTTAAGTTGTTAGACTTCACTTTTTGCATTTTAAGAAATTTTTGAAAAAAAATAAATTTGTGAGTCTTAGTCTTCTATTTCAGAGTATTTTGAGGACAACATGAAAATTGAGCATTTTGCTCGTGTTATACTTCAATTTTGACAGTTTTGGAAAATGGACAATTGATTTGTTTTGAAGGTGTTAGACTTCAATTTTTACATTTTTGAGAATTTTTAGAAAAAATAGAAATTTATGTGTGTTAGTCTTCTATTTCCGAGTAATTTGAGGACGACATAAAAATTGAGTAGTTTTCTCGGGTTGCACGTCAATTTTGACATTTTTTAGAAAATAGGATAATTTATTTGTTTTGAAGGTGTTAGACTTCACCTTTTGCATTCATAAGAATTTTTGTAAAAATAGAAATTTGTGTGTGTTAGTCTTTTATTTCCGAATATTTTGAGGACAACATGAAAATTGAGAATTTTTCTCGTGTTACATGTCAATTTTGACATTTTTAGAAAATAGAATAATTGTATTGTTTTGAATGTGTTAGACTTCAATTTCTACATTTTTAAGAATTTTTTTAAAAATTAGATATTTGTGTGTGTTAGTCTTCTATTTCAGAGTATTTTGAGGTCAACAAGAAAATTGAGTGTTTTGCTCGTGTTACATGTCAATTTTGACATTTTTTCGAAAATAGGACAATTTATTGGTTTTGAAGGTGGACTTGACTTTTTGAATGTTTTAGAAATTTTTGAAAAATTTTAAATTTGTGTGTGTTAGTCTTCTATTTCAGAGTATTTTGAGGACAATATTAAAATTGAGTATTTTGCTCGTGTTACACTTCAATTTGACATTTTTTAGAAAATAGGATAAATGATTTGTTTTAAAGATGTTAGACTTCACTTTTTACATTTATAAGATTTTTTGCAAAAATAGATTTGTGTGTGTTTTAGTCTTCTATTTATGAGTATTTTGAGGTAAACATGAAAATTGAGTATTTTACTCGTGTTACACTTCAATTTTGACATTTTTTCGAAAATATGATAATTTATTTTGAAAGTCTTAGACTTCACTTTTTGCATTTTTAAGAATTTTTGAAAAAGATATAAAGTTGTGTGTGTTAGTCTTATATTTCAGAGTATTTTTAAGTCAACAAGAAAATTGCGTATTTTTCTCGTTTCTATTTCAGAGTATTTGGAGGTCAACACGAAAATTGAGTATTTTACTGGTGTTACACTTCAATTTTGACATTTTTAAATGATAGGATAAATTATTTGTTTAGAAGATGTTAGACTTCACTTGTTGCATTTTTAAGAAGTTTTGAAATAGTATAAAGTTGTGTGTGTTAGTCTTCTATTTTGGGCCAACATGAAAATTGAGTATTTTGCTCGTGTTACACTTCAATTTTGACAGTTTTTGGAAAATTGGATAATTGATTTGTTTTGAAGGTGTTAGAGTTCACCTTTTGCATTTATAATAATTTTTTGTAAAAATGGATATTTGTGTGTGTTTGTCTTCTATTTCAGAGTATTTTGAGGTCAACACGAAAATTGAGTATTTTACTGGTGTTACACTTCAATTTTATATTTTCTAGAAAATGGGATAAATTATTTGTTTCGAAGATGTTAGACTTCACTTTTTGCATTTATAAGAATTTCTGAAAAAATATATATTTGTGAGTGTGAGTCCTTTTTTTTAGAGTATTTTGAGGACAACATGAAAATTGAGTATTTTGCTCGTGTTACACTTCAATTTTGACATTTTTTTACAAAAATAGGATAATTGATTTGTTTTGAAGGTGTTAGACTTCACTTTTTGCATTTTTAAGATATTTTTGTCAAAATAGAAACTTCTGTGTGTTAGTCTTCTATTTCTGAGTATTTAGAGGACGACTTGAAAATTTAGTATTTTTCTCATGTTACACGTCAATTTTGACATTTTTTAGAAAATAGGATAATTGATTTGTTTTGAAGGTGTTAGACTTCACCTTTTACATTTATAAGAAGTTTTGTAAAAATTGATATTTGTGTGTGTTATTCTTCTATTCCAGAGTATTTTGAGATCAACATGAAAATTGTGTATTTTACTCGTATTACACTTGAATTTTGACATTTTTTTGAAAATAGGATAATTTTTTTAAGGTGTTAGACTTCACTTCTGTATTTTAAAGAATTTTTGAAAAAATATAAATTTGTGTGTGTTAGTCTTCTATTTCAGAGTATTTTGAGGTCAACAAGAAAATTGAGTGTTTTGCTCGTGTTACATGTCAATTTTGACATTTTTTTCGAAAATAGGATAATTTATTGGTTTTGAAGGTGTTAGACTTGACTTTTTGAATGTTTTAGAAATTTTTGTAAAAATAGAAATTTGTGTGTCTTAGTCTTTTATTTCAGAATATTTTGAGGACAACATGAAAATTGAGAATTTTTCTCGTGTTACACGTCAATTTTGAGATTTTTAGAAAACAGGATAATTGTATTGTTTTAAAGGTGTTAGACTTCACTTTCCACATTTTTAAGAATTTTTTTAAACAAATAGATATTTTTTTGTGTTAGTTTTCTATTACGGCGTCTCTTGAGGACCAAATGAAAATCATGTATTTTTCACGTGTTGCACGTCGATTTTGACTTTTTTTTCAAAATGGGATAATTGATTTGTTTTGAAGGTGTTAGACTTCACTTTTTGCATTTTCAAAAGTTTTTGAAAAAATATACATTTGTGCGTATTAGTCTTCTATTTCAGAGTATTTTGAGGACAATATTAAAATTGAGTATTTTGCTCGTGTTACACTTCAATTTGACATTTTTTTGAAAATAGGATAATTGATTTGTTTTGAAGGTGTTAAGACTTCACTTTTTGCATTTGTAAGATTTTTTGTAAAAATAGATTTTTGCGTGTTTTAGTCTTCTATTTCAGAGTATTTTGAGGTCAACATGAAAATTGAGTATCTTACTCGTGTTACACTTCAATTTTGACATTTTTTTCGAAAATATGATAATTTATTTATTTTGAAGTTGCTAGACTTCACTTTTTGCATTTTTAAGAATTTTTTGAAAAAATATAAAGTTGTGTGTGTTAGTCTTCTATTTCAGAGTATTTTTAGGTCAACAAGAAAATTGAGTATTTTGCTCGTGTTATACTTCAATTTTGACAGTTTTTGGAAAATGGGATAATTGATTTGTTTTGAAGGTGTTTTAGACTTCATTTTTTGCATTTTTAAGAATTTTTTGCAAAAAAAGAAATTTATGTGTGTTAGTCATCTATTTCGGAGTATTTTGAGGACGACGTGAAAATTGAATATTTTTCTCATTTTGACATTTTTTAGACAATAGGATAATTGATTTGTTTTGATTGTGTTAGACTTCACCTTTTGCATTTATAAGAAGTTTTGTAAAAATTGATACTTGTGTGTTTTATTCTTCTATTTCAGAGTATTTAGAGATCAACATGAAAATTGAGTATTTTACTCGTATTACACTTCAATTTTGACAATTTTTTGAAAATAGGATAATTTTTTTTTGAAGGTGTTACACTTCACTTTTTGCATTTTAAAGAATTTTTGAAAAAATATAAATTTGTGTGTGTTAGTCTTCTATTTCAGAGTATTTTGAGGTCAAGAAGAAAATTGAGTGTTTTGCTCGTGTTACACTTCAATTTTGACATTTTTTAGAAAATAGGATAATTGATTTGTTTTGAAGGTGTTAGAATTCACATTTTGCATTTTTAAGAAAATTTTCAAAAAATAGAAATTTGTTTGTGTTAGTCTTCTATTAACGGGGTATTTTGAGGACAACATGAAAATTATGTATTTTTCTCATGTTACACGTCAATTTTGACATTTTTTCGAAAATAGGATAATTAGTGGTTTTGAAGGTGTTAGACTTAACTTTTTTTAATGTTTTAGAAATTTGTGTAAAAATAGAAATTTGTGTGTGTTAGTCTTTTATTTCAGAATATTTTGAGGACAACTTAAAATTTAGAATTTTTCTCGTGTTACACGTCAATTTTGACATTTTTAGAAAACAAGATAATTGTATAGTTTTGAAGGTGTTACAGTTCACTTTCTACATTTTTAAGAAATTTTTAAAAAAATAGATATTTTTGTCCGTTAGTTTTCTATTACAGCGTATCTTGAGGACCACATGAAAATCGTGTATTTTTCACGTGTTACACGTCAATTTTGACATTTTGTTCAATGTGGGATTATTGATTTGTTTTGAAGGTGTTAGACTTCACTTTTTGCATTTGCAGAAATTTTTGAAAAAATATAAATTTGTGTGTGTTAGTCTTCTATTTCAAACTATTTTGAGGACAATATTTAAATTGAGTATTCTGCTCGTGTTACACTTCAATTTTGATATTTAAGGAAAACGGGATAATTGTATTGTTTTGAAGGTGCTACAGTTCACTTTCTACATTTTTAAGAATTTTTTTAAAAAATAGATATTTTTGTGTGGTAGTTTTCTAATACGTCGTATCTTGAGGACCACATGAAAATCGTATATTTTTCATGTGTTACTTGTCAATTTTGACATTTTTCAAATTGGGATAATTGATTAGTTTTGAAGGTGTTAGACTTCACTTTTTTCATTTTCGGAAATTTTTGAAAAAATATAAATTCGTGTGTGTTAGTCTTCTATTTCAGAGTATTTTGAAGACAATATTAAAATTGAGTATTTTGCTCATTTTACACTTCAATTTAGTCATTTTTTAGAAAATGAGATAATTGATTTGTTTTGAAGGTGTTAGACTTCACTTTTTCCATTTTTAAGTATTTTTTTGAATAACTGAAAAAAAAAAGAAATTTGTGTGTGTTAGTCTTCCATTTCTGAGTATTTTGAGGACAACGTGAAAATTGAGTATTTTCTCGTGTTACACGTCAATTTTGACATTTTTTAGAAAATAGGATAGTTGATATGTTTTGAAGGTGTTAGACTTTACTTTTTGCATTTATAAGATTTTTTGTAAAAATTGATATTTGTGTGTATTAGTCTTCTATTTCAGAGTATTTTGAGGTCAACATGAAAATTGAGTATTTTACTCGTGTTACACTTCAATTTTGACATTTTTTCGAAAATATTATAATTTATTTATTTTGAAGTTGTTAGACTTCAATTTTTGCATTTTTAAGAATTTTTTGAAAAAATATAAAGTCGTGTGTGTTAGTCTTCTATTTCAGAGTATTTTTAGGTCAACAAGAAAATTGAGTATTTTGCTCGTGTTACACTTCAATTTTTACAGTTTTTGGAAAATGGGATAATTGATTTGTTTTGAAGGTGTTAGACTTCACTTTTTGCATTTTTAAGAATTTTTGGCAAAAATAGAAATTTATGTCTGTTAGTCTTCTATTTTCGAGTATTTTGAGGACGACGTGAAAATTGAGTATTATCTCGTGTTACACGTCAATTTTGACATTTTTTAGAAAATAGGATAATTGATTTGATTTGAAGATGTTAGACTTCATATTTTGCATTCATAAGAATTTTTGTAAAAATAGATATTTGTGTGTGTTTGTCTTCTATTTCGGAGTATTTGGAGGTGAACACGAAAATTGAGTATTTTAGTAGTGTTACACATCAATTTTATATTTCATAGAAAATAGGATAAATTATATGTTTCGAAGATGTTGGACTTCACTTTTTGCATTTTTAAGAATTTCTGAAAAAATATATATTAGTGAGTGTGAGTCTTCTTTTTCAGAGTATTTTGAGGACAACATGAAAATTGAGTATTTTGGTCGTGTTACACTTCAATTTTGACATTTTTTCGAAAATATGATAATTTATTTATTTTTAAGGTGTTAGACTTCACTTTTTGCATTTTTAAGAATTTTTGAAAAAAATATAAAGTTGTGAGTGTTAGTCTTATAATTCAGAGTATTTTTAGGTCAACAAGAAAATTGAGTATTTTGCTCGTGTTACACTTCAATTTTGACAGTTTTTGGAAAATGGGATAATGTATTTGTTTTGAAGGTGTTTGACTACACCTTTTGCATTTTTTAAATTTTTTTGAAAAAAATAGAAATTTATGTGTGTTAGTCTTCTATTTCAGAGTATTTTGAGGACGACGTGAAAATTGAGTTTTTTTTTTTCGTGTTACACGTCAATTTCGACATTTTCTAAAAATTGGATAATTCATTTGTTTTGAAGGTGCTAGACTTCACCTTTTGCATTTATAAGATTTTTTGTAAAAATAAATATTTGTGTGTGTTAGTCTTCTATTTCAGAGTATTTGGAGGTCAACACGAAAATTGAGTATTTTTCTCGTGTTACACTTTAATTTTGATATCTTTTAGATGATAGGATAAATTATTTGTTTCGAAGATGTTAGACTTCACTTTTTGCATTTTCAAGAATTTTTGAAAAAAAAAATATATTTGTGAGTGTGAGTCTTCTTTTTCGGAGTATTTTTAGGACAACACGAAAATTAAGTATTTTGCTCGTGTTACACTTCATTTTTGATATTTTTTTACAAAATAGGATAATTGATTTGTTTTGAAGGTGTTAGACATCACTTTTTGCATTTTTATAAATTTTTTGTAAAAATAGAAACTTGTGTGTGTTAGTCTTCTATTTCCGAGTATTTTCAGGACGAAGTGAAAATTGAGTATTTTTCTCATGTTACACGTCAATTTTGACATTTTTTAGAAAATAGGATAATTGATTTGTTTTGAAGGTGTTAGACTTCACCTTTTGCATTTATAAGAAGTTTTGTAAAAATTGATATTTGTGTGTGTTATTCTTCTATTTCAGAGTATTTTGAGATCAACATGAAAATTGAGTAGTTTACTCGTATTACACTTCAATTTTGGGATTTTTCGAAAATAGGATAATTTTTTTTTTATGGTGCTAGGCTTCACTTTTTGCATTTTTAAGAATTTTTGAAAAAATATAATTTTATGTGTGTTAGTCTTCTATTTCATAGTATTTTGAGGCCAACAATAAAATTGAGTGTTTTGCTCGTGTTACACTTCAATTTTGACATTTTTTAAAAAATAGGATAATTCATTTGTTTTGAAGGTGTTAGAATTCACATTTTGCATTTTTAAGAAAATTTTCAAAAAAATAGAGATTTGTGTGTGTTAGTTTTCTATTAACGGAGTATTTTGAGGACAACATGAAAATTGTGTATTTTTCTCGTGTTACAAGTCAATTTTGACATATTTTCGAAAATAGGATAATTTATTGGTATTGAAGGTGTTAGACTTGAGATTTTGAATGTTTTAGAAATTTTTGTAAAAATAGAAATTTGTGTGTGTTAGTCTTTTATATCAGAATATTTTGAGGACAACATGAAAATTGAGAATTTTTCTCGTGTTGCACGTCAATTTTGACATTTAAGGAAAAGGCGATAATTGTATTGTTTTGAAGGTGTTACAGTTCACTTTCTACATTTTTAAGAAATTTTTTAAAAAATACATATTTTTGTGTGGTAGTTTTTGTTGGGAATTCTATCCATCCCCGGCCCGCGCAGCGGATATGTAGGCCCGGTTCGGTTCCCTTAATCCAAGATCACGCCATGACTTCGAAGGGTACGATGCAAATAAGAAGATTAGATTCATACCAGTGCAAAATTGATTGCACACGACGGGTTGATTACTAGTCTTCTTTCTCCTGTCACGTTGGTGACAATCCGCGGGTCCCACACCACGCGTCTTTCACCGCTCGTTGACCGTCCTCTTTCTCCTTCGGGTTGATCACAACCGAAGAGCCACAAGTGTCGCACCTCTACTTGTATCCACCGTGAATCGGAGTTCGTCGATCGCGGATGCAACTGCCTAGACGATGCACCGGCGAACTTGCTTGATCGATTGATTCTCTATACCGGAAAACTCCTTTTCTCGGTTCTCTCTCTTTACACCCTTTCACTCTCTAGAAAGATGTCTCTCTATAATTCTGGAATATTCTGAATAATCCGAATGATTGGACTGAATGAAGCATTATCTGATGAGAGAGAATTATCCTATTTATATCATATAGGATTAGGATTGGCCAAAAGACATGTATATCCAATATACACTCTTTCACACAGAAAGTTGCATGAACCTGTTCAGTATTCTGTCCATACGAAATTGGTAAATTCCTTTGACAGAAAATCAACCTACACGAAAGTTGTAGATAATCTTATTATCTACCGAACCCAATTTAGACTGGCCCAATTAGAGTCTATATGTAAAAGTTATGACTGTTTTACTAACTGTATGTCATACTGTTGCACCCTTTCGGTATTTCATAGAAACGACACTTATACTTTGTTCATATGAAATATATTTCTACATGAAGGTTGTAGATAATCTTATTATCTATCTAACCCAATTTGAACCATTGAAATTGAATTTTCCTATTGAAAGATATGACCACGAATGTACGCTTACATTCGTTTATCCTTGTGTACACATTTACGGTTGATCCGAAACTGTATTTCCTTTAGTTTTCTATTATGGCGTATCTTGAGGACCACATGAAAATCGTGTATTTTTCATGTGTTACATGTCAATTTTGACATTTTTCAAATTGGGATAATTGATTAGTTTTGAAGGTGTTAGACTTCACTTTTTTCATTTTCGGAAATTTTAGAAAAAATATAAATTTGTGTGTGTTAGTCTTCTATTTCAGAGTATTTTGAAGACAATATTAAAATTGAGTATTTTGCTCATGTTACACTTCAATTTTGACATTTTTTAGAAAATGGGATAATTGATTTGTTTTGAAGGTGTTAGACTTCACTTTTTCCATTTTTAAGTATTTTTTTGAAAAACAGGAAAGAAAAAAAAAAGAAATTTGTGTGTGTTAGTCTTCCATTTCCGAGTATTTTGAGGACAACGTGAAAATTGAGTATTTTCTCGTGTTACACGTCAATTTTGACATTTTTTAGAAAATAGGATAGTTGATACGTTTTGAAGGTGTTAGACTTTACTTTTTGCATTTATAAGATTTTTTTGTAAAAATTGATATTTGCGTGTTTTAGTCTTCTATTTCAGAGTATTTTGAGGTCAACGTGACAATTGAGTATTTTACTCGTGTTACACTTCAATTTTGACATTTTTTCGAAAATATGATAATTTATTTATTTTGAAGTTGTTAGACTTCACTTTTTGCATTTTTAAGAATTTTTTGAAAAAATATAAAGTTATGTGTGTTAGTCTTCTATATTTCAGAGTATTTTTAGGTCAACAAGAAAATTGAGTATTTTGCTCGTGTTAGACTTCAATTTTGACAGTTTTTGGAAAATGGCATCATTGATTTGTTTTGAAGGTGTTAGACTTCACTTTTTGTATTTTTAAGAATTTTTGGCAAAAATAGAAATTTATGTCTGTTAGTCTTCTATTTCCGAGTATTTTGAGGACGACGTGAAAATTGAGTATTTATCTCGTGTTACACGTCAATTTCGACATTTTTTAGAAAATAGGATAATTGATTTGTTTTGAAGGTGTTAGACTTCATCTTTAGCATTTATAAGAACTTTTGTAAAAATAGATATTTGTGTGTGTTTGTCTTCTATTTCGGAGTATTTGGAGGTGAACACGAAAATTGAGAATTTTAGTAGTGTTACACATCAATTTTATATTTCTTAGAAAATAGGATAAATTATATGTTTCGAAGATGTTGGATTTCACTTTTTGCATTTTTAAGAATTTCTGAAAAAATATATATTAGTGAGTGTGAGTCTTCTTATTCAGAGTATTTTGAGGACAACATGAAAATTGAGTATTTTGGTCGTGTTACACTTCAATTTTGACATTTTTTCGAAAATATGATAATTTATTTATTTTTAATGTGTTAGACTTCACTTTTTGCATTTTTAAGAATTTTTGAAAAAAATATAAAGTTGTGAGTGTACGTCTTATAATTCAGAGTACTTTTAGGTCCACAAGAAAATTGAGTATTTTGCTCGTGTCACACTTCAATTTTGACATTTTTTGGAAAATTGGATAATTAATTTCTTTTGAAGGTGTTACACTACACATTTTGCATTTTTAAGAATTTTTGTAAAAATAAATATTTGTGTGTGTTAGTCTTCTATTTCAGAATATTTGGAGGTCAATACGAAAATTGTGTATTTTTCTCGTGTTACACTTCAATTTTGATATCTTTAAGAAGATAGGATAAATTATTTGTTTCGAAGATGTTAGACTTCACTTGTTGCATTTTTAAGAAGTTTTGAAAAAATATAAAGTTGTGTGTGTTAGTCTTCTATTTCAAAGTATTTTTAGGTCAACAAGAAAATTGAGTATTTTGCTCGTGTGCTACACTTCAATTTTGACAGTTTTTGGAAAATAGAATAATTGATTTGTTTTGAAGGTGTTAGACTTCATTTTTTGCATTTTTAAGAATTTTTGCAAAAAAAGAAATTTATGTGTGTTAGTCTTCTATTTCAGAGTATTTTGAGGACGACGTGAAAATTGAGTACTTTTCTCGTGTTACACGTCAATTTCGACATTTTTTAGAAAATAGAATAATTGATTTGTTTTGAAGGTGTTAGACTTCACCTTTTGCATTTATTAGATTTTTTGTAAAAATAGATATTTGTGTGTGTTTGTCTTCTATTTCGGAGTATTTTGAGGTCAACACGAAAAATGAGTATTTTACTAGTGTTACACTTCAATTTGATAGTTTTTAGAAAATAGGATAAATTATTTGTTTCGAAGATGTTAGACTTCACTTTTTTCATTTTCAAGAATTTCTGAAAAAAAAAAAATATATTTGTGAGTGTTTGTCTTCTTTTTCAGAGTATTTTGAGGACAACATGAAAATTGAGTATTTTGCTCGTGTGATACTTCATTTTTGACATTTTTTACAAAATAGGATAATTGATTTGGTTTGAAGGTGTTAGACATCACTTTTTGCATTTTTATGAAATTTTTGTAAAAATAGAAACTTGTGTGTGTTAGTCTTCTATTTCCGAGTATTTTGAGGACGACGTGAAAATTGAGTATTTTTCTCATGTTACACGTCAAATTTGACATTTTTTAGAAAATAGGATAATTGATTTGTTTTGAGGGTGTTAGACTTCATCTTTTGCATTTATAAGAAGTTTTGTAAAAATTGATATTTGTGTGTGTTATTCTTCTATTTCAGAGTATTTTGAGATCAACATGAAAATTGAGTATTTTACTCGTATTACACTTCAATTTTGGGTTCTTTCGAAAATAGGATAATTTTTTTTATGGTGCTAGACTTCACTTTTTGCATTTTTAAGAATTTTTGATAAAATATAATTTCATGTGGGTTTGTCTTCTATTTCATAGTATTTTGAGGCCAACAAGAAAATTGAGTGTTTTGCTCGTGTTACACTTCAATTTTGACATTTTTTAGAAAATATGATAATTTATTTATTTTTAAGGTGTTAGACTTCACTTTTTGCATTTTTAAGAATTTTTGAAAAAAATATAAAGTTGTGAGTGTTAGTCTTATAATTCAGAGTATTTTTTGGTCAACAAGAAAATTGAGTATTTTGCTCGTGTTACACTTCAATTTTGACAGTTTTTGGAAAATGGGATAATTGATTTGTTTTGAAGGTGTTAGACTACACCTTTTGGATTTTTTAAATTTTTTTGAAAAAAAAAGAAATTTATGTGTGTTAGTCTCTATTTCAGAGTATTTTGAGGGTATCTTGAGGACCACATGAAAATCGTGTATTTTTATGTGTGTTAGACTACACCTTTTCTATTACGGCGTATCTTGAGGACCACATGAAAATCGTGTATTTTTCATGTGTTACATGTCAATTTTGACATTTTTCAAATTGGGATAATTGATTAGTTTTGAAGGTGTTAGACTTCACTTTTTTCATTTTCGGAAATTTTTGAAAATATATAAATTCGTGTTTGTTAGTCTTTTATTTCAGAGTATTTTGAAGACAATAATAAAATTGAGTATTTTGCTCATTTTGCACTTCAATTTGACAATTTTTAGAAAATGGGATAATTGATTTGTTTTGAAGGTGTTAGACTTCACTTTTTGCATTTTTAAGAATTTTTGGCAAAAATAGAAATTTATGTCTGTTAGTCTTCTATTTTCGAGTATTTTGAGGACGACGTGAAAATTGAGTATTATCTCGTGTTACACGTCAATTTTGACATTTTTTAGAAAATAGGATAATTGATTTGATTTGAAGATGTTAGACTTCATATTTTGCATTCATAAGAATTTTTGTAAAAATAGATATTTGTGTGTGTTTGTCTTCTATTTCGGAGTATTTGGAGGTGAACACGAAAATTGAGTATTTTAGTAGTGTTACACATCAATTTTATATTTCATAGAAAATAGGATAAATTATATGTTTCGAAGATGTTGGACTTCACTTTTTGCATTTTTAAGAATTTCTGAAAAAATATATATTAGTGAGTGTGAGTCTTCTTTTTCAGAGTATTTTGAGGACAACATGAAAATTGAGTATTTTGGTCGTGTTACACTTCAATTTTGACATTTTTTCGAAAATATGATAATTTATTTATTTTTAAGGTGTTAGACTTCACTTTTTGCATTTTTAAGAATTTTTGAAAAAAATATAAAGTTGTGAGTGTTAGTCTTATAATTCAGAGTATTTTTAGGTCAACAAGAAAATTGAGTATTTTGCTCGTGTTACACTTCAATTTTGACAGTTTTTGGAAAATGGGATAATGTATTTGTTTTGAAGGTGTTTGACTACACCTTTTGCATTTTTTAAATTTTTTTGAAAAAAATAGAAATTTATGTGTGTTAGTCTTCTATTTCAGAGTATTTTGAGGACGACGTGAAAATTGAGTTTTTTTTTTTCGTGTTACACGTCAATTTCGACATTTTCTAAAAATTGGATAATTCATTTGTTTTGAAGGTGCTAGACTTCACCTTTTGCATTTATAAGATTTTTTGTAAAAATAAATATTTGTGTGTGTTAGTCTTCTATTTCAGAGTATTTGGAGGTCAACACGAAAATTGAGTATTTTTCTCGTGTTACACTTTAATTTTGATATCTTTTAGATGATAGGATAAATTATTTGTTTCGAAGATGTTAGACTTCACTTTTTGCATTTTCAAGAATTTTTGAAAAAAAAAATATATTTGTGAGTGTGAGTCTTCTTTTTCGGAGTATTTTTAGGACAACACGAAAATTAAGTATTTTGCTCGTGTTACACTTCATTTTTGATATTTTTTTACAAAATAGGATAATTGATTTGTTTTGAAGGTGTTAGACATCACTTTTTGCATTTTTATAAATTTTTTGTAAAAATAGAAACTTGTGTGTGTTAGTCTTCTATTTCCGAGTATTTTCACGACGAAGTGAAAATTGAGTATTTTTCTCATGTTACACGTCAATTTTGACATTTTTTAGAAAATAGGATAATTGATTTGTTTTGAAGGTGTTAGACTTCACCTTTTGCATTTATAAGAAGTTTTGTAAAAATTGATATTTGTGTGTGTTATTCTTCTATTTCAGAGTAATTTGAGATCAACATGAAAATTGAGTAGTTTACTCGTATTACACTTCAATTTTGGGATTTTTCGAAAATAGGATAATTTTTTTTTTATGGTGCTAGGCTTCACTTTTTGCATTTTTAAGAATTTTTGAAAAAATATAATTTTATGTGTGTTAGTCTTCTATTTCATAGTATTTTGAGGCCAACAATAAAATTGAGTGTTTTGCTCGTGTTACACTTCAATTTTGACATTTTTTAAAAAATAGGATAATTCATTTGTTTTGAAGGTGTTAGAATTCACATTTTGCATTTTTAAGAAAATTTTCAAAAAAATAGAGATTTGTGTGTGTTAGTTTTCTATTAACGGAGTATTTTGAGGACAACATGAAAATTGTGTATTTTTCTCGTGTTACAAGTCAATTTTGACATATTTTCGAAAATAGGATAATTTATTGGTATTGAAGGTGTTAGACTTGAGATTTTGAATGTTTTAGAAATTTTTGTAAAAATAGAAATTTGTGTGTGTTAGTCTTTTATATCAGAATATTTTGAGGACAACATGAAAATTGAGAATTTTTCTCGTGTTGCACGTCAATTTTGACATTTAAGGAAAAGGCGATAATTGTATTGTTTTGAAGGTGTTACAGTTCACTTTCTACATTTTTAAGAAATTTTTTAAAAAATACATATTTTTGTGTGGTATTTTTTGTTGGGAATTCTATCCATCCCCGGCCCGCGCAGCGGATATGTAGGCCCGGTTCGGTTCCCTTAATCCAAGATCACGCCATGACTTCGAAGGGTACGATGCAAATAAGAAGATTAGATTCATACCAGTGCAAAATTGATTGCACACGACGGGTTGATTACTAGTCTTCTTTCTCCTGTCACGTTGGTGACAATCCGCGGGTCCCACACCACGCGTCTTTCACCGCTCGTTGACCGTCCTCTTTCTCCTTCGGGTTGATCACAACCGAAGAGCCACAAGTGTCGCACCTCTACTTGTATCCACCGTGAATCGGAGTTCGTCGATCGCGGATGCAACTGCCTAGACGATGCACCGGCGAACTTGCTTGATCGATTGATTCTCTATACCGGAAAACTCCTTTTCTCGGTTCTCTCTCTTTACACCCTTTCACTCTCTAGAAAGATGTCTCTCTATAATTCTGGAATATTCTGAATAATCCGAATGATTGGACTGAATGAAGCATTATCTGATGAGAGAGAATTATCCTATTTATATCATATAGGATTAGGATTGGCCAAAAGACATGTATATCCAATATACACTCTTTCACACAGAAAGTTGCATGAACCTGTTCAGTATTCTGTCCATACGAAATTGGTAAATTCCTTTGACAGAAAATCAACCTACACGAAAGTTGTAGATAATCTTATTATCTACCGAACCCAATTTAGACTGGCCCAATTAGAGTCTATATGTAAAAGTTATGACTGTTTTACTAACTGTATGTCATACTGTTGCACCCTTTCGGTATTTCATAGAAACGACACTTATACTTTGTTCATATGAAATATATTTCTACATGAAGGTTGTAGATAATCTTATTATCTATCTAACCCAATTTGAACCATTGAAATTGAATTTTCCTATTGAAAGATATGACCACGAATGTACGCTTACATTCGTTTATCCTTGTGTACACATTTACGGTTGATCCGAAACTGTATTTCCTTTAGTTTTCTATTATGGCGTATCTTGAGGACCACATGAAAATCGTGTATTTTTCATGTGTTACATGTCAATTTTGACATTTTTCAAATTGGGATAATTGATTAGTTTTGAAGGTGTTAGACTTCACTTTTTTCATTTTCGGAAATTTTAGAAAAAATATAAATTTGTGTGTGTTAGTCTTCTATTTCAGAGTATTTTGAAGACAATATTAAAATTGAGTATTTTGCTCATGTTACACTTCAATTTTGACATTTTTTAGAAAATGGGATAATTGATTTGTTTTGAAGGTGTTAGACTTCACTTTTTCCATTTTTAAGTATTTTTTTGAAAAACAGGAAAGAAAAAAAAAAGAAATTTGTGTGTGTTAGTCTTCCATTTCCGAGTATTTTGAGGACAACGTGAAAATTGAGTATTTTCTCGTGTTACACGTCAATTTTGACATTTTTTAGAAAATAGGATAGTTGATACGTTTTGAAGGTGTTAGACTTTACTTTTTGCATTTATAAGATTTTTTTGTAAAAATTGATATTTGCGTGTTTTAGTCTTCTATTTCAGAGTATTTTGAGGTCAACGTGACAATTGAGTATTTTACTCGTGTTACACTTCAATTTTGACATTTTTTCGAAAATATGATAATTTATTTATTTTGAAGTTGTTAGACTTCACTTTTTGCATTTTTAAGAATTTTTTGAAAAAATATAAAGTTATGTGTGTTAGTCTTCTATATTTCAGAGTATTTTTAGGTCAACAAGAAAATTGAGTATTTTGCTCGTGTTAGACTTCAATTTTGACAGTTTTTGGAAAATGGCATCATTGATTTGTTTTGAAGGTGTTAGACTTCACTTTTTGTATTTTTAAGAATTTTTGGCAAAAATAGAAATTTATGTCTGTTAGTCTTCTATTTCCGAGTATTTTGAGGACGACGTGAAAATTGAGTATTTATCTCGTGTTACACGTCAATTTCGACATTTTTTAGAAAATAGGATAATTGATTTGTTTTGAAGGTGTTAGACTTCATCTTTAGCATTTATAAGAACTTTTGTAAAAATAGATATTTGTGTGTGTTTGTCTTCTATTTCGGAGTATTTGGAGGTGAACACGAAAATTGAGAATTTTAGTAGTGTTACACATCAATTTTATATTTCTTAGAAAATAGGATAAATTATATGTTTCGAAGATGTTGGATTTCACTTTTTGCATTTTTAAGAATTTCTGAAAAAATATATATTAGTGAGTGTGAGTCTTCTTATTCAGAGTATTTTGAGGACAACATGAAAATTGAGTATTTTGGTCGTGTTACACTTCAATTTTGACATTTTTTCGAAAATATGATAATTTATTTATTTTTAATGTGTTAGACTTCACTTTTTGCATTTTTAAGAATTTTTGAAAAAAATATAAAGTTGTGAGTGTACGTCTTATAATTCAGAGTACTTTTAGGTCCACAAGAAAATTGAGTATTTTGCTCGTGTCACACTTCAATTTTGACATTTTTTGGAAAATTGGATAATTAATTTCTTTTGAAGGTGTTACACTACACATTTTGCATTTTTAAGAATTTTTGTAAAAATAAATATTTGTGTGTGTTAGTCTTCTATTTCAGAATATTTGGAGGTCAATACGAAAATTGTGTATTTTTCTCGTGTTACACTTCAATTTTGATATCTTTAAGAAGATAGGATAAATTATTTGTTTCGAAGATGTTAGACTTCACTTGTTGCATTTTTAAGAAGTTTTGAAAAAATATAAAGTTGTGTGTGTTAGTCTTCTATTTCAAAGTATTTTTAGGTCAACAAGAAAATTGAGTATTTTGCTCGTGTGCTACACTTCAATTTTGACAGTTTTTGGAAAATAGAATAATTGATTTGTTTTGAAGGTGTTAGACTTCATTTTTTGCATTTTTAAGAATTTTTGCAAAAAAAGAAATTTATGTGTGTTAGTCTTCTATTTCAGAGTATTTTGAGGACGACGTGAAAATTGAGTACTTTTCTCGTGTTACACGTCAATTTCGACATTTTTTAGAAAATAGAATAATTGATTTGTTTTGAAGGTGTTAGACTTCACCTTTTGCATTTATTAGATTTTTTGTAAAAATAGATATTTGTGTGTGTTTGTCTTCTATTTCGGAGTATTTTGAGGTCAACACGAAAAATGAGTATTTTACTAGTGTTACACTTCAATTTGATAGTTTTTAGAAAATAGGATAAATTATTTGTTTCGAAGATGTTAGACTTCACTTTTTTCATTTTCAAGAATTTCTGAAAAAAAAAAAATATATTTGTGAGTGTTTGTCTTCTTTTTCAGAGTATTTTGAGGACAACATGAAAATTGAGTATTTTGCTCGTGTGATACTTCATTTTTGACATTTTTTACAAAATAGGATAATTGATTTGGTTTGAAGGTGTTAGACATCACTTTTTGCATTTTTATGAAATTTTTGTAAAAATAGAAACTTGTGTGTGTTAGTCTTCTATTTCCGAGTATTTTGAGGACGACGTGAAAATTGAGTATTTTTCTCATGTTACACGTCAAATTTGACATTTTTTAGAAAATAGGATAATTGATTTGTTTTGAGGGTGTTAGACTTCATCTTTTGCATTTATAAGAAGTTTTGTAAAAATTGATATTTGTGTGTGTTATTCTTCTATTTCAGAGTATTTTGAGATCAACATGAAAATTGAGTATTTTACTCGTATTACACTTCAATTTTGGGTTCTTTCGAAAATAGGATAATTTTTTTTATGGTGCTAGACTTCACTTTTTGCATTTTTAAGAATTTTTGATAAAATATAATTTCATGTGGGTTTGTCTTCTATTTCATAGTATTTTGAGGCCAACAAGAAAATTGAGTGTTTTGCTCGTGTTACACTTCAATTTTGACATTTTTTAGAAAATATGATAATTTATTTATTTTTAAGGTGTTAGACTTCACTTTTTGCATTTTTAAGAATTTTTGAAAAAAATATAAAGTTGTGAGTGTTAGTCTTATAATTCAGAGTATTTTTTGGTCAACAAGAAAATTGGGTATTTTGCTCGTGTTACACTTCAATTTTGACAGTTTTTGGAAAATGGGATAATTGATTTGTTTTGAAGGTGTTAGACTACACCTTTTGGATTTTTTAAATTTTTTTGAAAAAAAAAGAAATTTATGTGTGTTAGTCTCTGTTTCAGAGTATTTTGAGGGTATCTTGAGGACCACATGAAAATTGTGTATTTTTATGTGTGTTAGACTACACCTTTTCTATTACGGCGTATCTTGAGGACCACATGAAAATCGTGTATTTTTCATGTGTTACATGTCAATTTTGACATTTTTCAAATTGGGATAATTGATTAGTTTTGAAGGTGTTAGACTTCACTTTTTTCATTTTCGGAAATTTTTGAAAATATATAAATTCGTGTTTGTTAGTCTTCTATTTCAGAGTATTTTGAAGACAATAATAAAATTGAGTATTTTGCTCATTTTGCACTTCAATTTGACAATTTTTAGAAAATGAGATAATTGATTTGTTTTGAAGGTGTTAGACTTCACTTTTTCCATTTTTAAGTATTTTTATGAATAACAGAAGAAAAAAAAAAAATTGTGTGTGTTAGTCTTCCATTTCCGAGTATTTTGAGGACAACGTGAAAATTGAGTATTTTCTCATGTTACACGTCAATTTTGACATTTTTTAGAAAATAGGATAGTTGATATGTTTTGAAGGTGTTAGACTTTACTTTTTGCATTTACAAGATTTTTTGTAAAAATTGATATTTGTGTGTATTAGTCTTCTATTTCAGAGTATTTTGAGGTCAACATGAAAATTGAGTATTTTACTCGTGTTACACTTCAATTTTGACATTTTTTCAAAAATATGATAATTTATTTATTTTGAAGATGTTAGACTTCACTTGTTGCATTTTTAAGAAGTTTTGAAAAAATATAAAGTTGTGTGTGTTAGTCTTCTATTTCAGAGTATTTTTAGGTCAACAAGAAAATTGAGTATTTTGCTCTTGTTACACTTCAATTTTTAGTATTTCGGAGTATTTTGAGGACGACGTGAAAATTGAGTATTTTTCTCGTGTTACACGTCAATTTCGACATTTTTTAGAAATAGGATAATTCATTTGTTTAGAAGGTGTTAGACTCCACCATTTGCGTTTATGAGAATTTTTGTAAAAATAAATATTTGTGTGTGTTAGTCTTCTATTTCAGAGTATTTGGAGGTCAACGTGAAAATTGAGTCTTCTATTAACGGGGTATTTTCAGGACAACATGAAAATTGTGTATTTTTCTCGTGTTACACGTCAATTTTGACATTTTTTCGAAAATAGGATAATTTATATGTTTTGAAGGTGTTAGACTTGATTTTTTGAATTTTTAAGAAATTTTTGTAAAAATAGAAAACTGTGTGTCTTAGTCTTTTATTTCAGAATATTTTCAGGACAACATGAAAATTGAGAATTTATCTCGTGTTACACGTCAATTTTGACATTTTTAGAAAACACGATAATTTTTATGTTTTGAAGGTGTTAGTCTTCACTTTCTACATTTTTAAGAAAGTTTCAAAAAATAGATATTTGTGAGTGTTAGTTTTCTATTAACGGAGTATCTTGAGGACCACATGAAAATTGTGTATTTTTCACGTGTTACACGTCAGTTTTGTCATTTTTTTTAAAAATGGGATAATTTATTTGTTTTGAAGGTGTTAGACTTCACATTTTGCATTTTTCAGAAATTTTTGAAAAAATATAAATTTGTGTGTGTTAGTCTTCTATTTCAAAGTATTTTGAGGACAATATGAAAATTGAGTATTTAGCTCGTGTTACACTTCAATTTTGACATTTTTTAGAAATTGGGACAACTGATTTGTTTTGAAGGTGTTAGACTTCACTATTTCCATTTTTAAGTATTTTTTGAAAAATTGAAAAAAAAAAAGAAATTTGTGTGTGTTAGTCTTCTATTTTCGAGTATTTTGAGGACAACATGAAAATTGAGTATTTTTCTCTTGTTACACGACAATTTTGACATTTTTTAGGAAATAGAATAATTGATTTGTTTTGAAGGTGTTAGACTTAACTTTTTGCATTTATAAGATTTTTTTTGTAAAAATAGATGCTTGGGTGTGTTAGTCTTTCTATTGCAGAGTATGTAGAGGTCAACATGAAAATTGATTATTTTACACGTCATACACTTCAATTTAGAGATTTTTTCGAAAATATGGTAATTTATTTGTTTGAAAGTGTTAGTCTTCACTTTTTGCATTTTTATGAATTTTTGAAAAAATATAAACTTGTGTGTGTTAGTCTTCTATTTCAGAGTATTTCTAGGTCAACAAGAAAATTGAGTATTTTGCTCGTGTTACACTTCAATTTTGACAATTTTTGGAAAATGGGGTAAATGATTTGTTTTGAAGGTGTTAGCCTTCATTTTTCTCATTTTTAAGAATTTTTTGAAAAAATAGAAATTTATGTGTGTTATTCTTCTATTTCCGAGTATTTTGAGGACGGCATGAAAATTGAGTATTTTTCTCGCGTTACACGTCAATTTCGACATTTTTTAGAAAATTGGATAATTGATTTGTTTTGAAGGTATTAGACTTCACCTTTTGCATTTATAAGAATTTTGGAAAAAATAGATATTTGTGTGTGTTTGTCTTCTATTTCGGAGTATTTTGAGGTCAACACGAAAATTGAGTATTTTACTAGTGTTAGACTTCAATTTTATATTTTTTAGATAATAGGATATATTATTTGTTTCGAAGATGTTAGACTTCACTTTTTACATTTTTAAGAATTTATGAAAAAATATATATTTGTGAGTGTGAGTATTCTTTTTTAGAGTATTTTGAGGACAACATGAAAATTGAGTATTTTGCTCGTGTTTCACTTCAATTTAGACGTTTTTTACAAAATAGGATAATTGATTTGTTTTGAAGGTGTTAGACATCACTTTTTGTATTTTTATGAAATTTTTGTAAAAATAGAAACTTGTGTGTGTTAGTCTTCTATTTCCGAGTATTTTGAGGTCGATGTGAAAATTGAGCCTTTTTCTCTTGTTACACGTCAATTTTGACAATTTTTAGAAAATAGGATTATTGATTTGTTTTGAAGGTGTTAGATTTCACCTTTTGCATTTATAAGAATTTTTGTAAAAATTGATATTTGTGTGTGTTATTCTTCTATTTCAGAGTATTTTGAGATCAACATGAAAATTGAGTATTTTACTCGTGTTACACTTCAATTTTGACATTTTTTCGAAAATAGGATAATTTTTTTTTAAGGTGTTAGACTTCACTTTTTGCGTTTTTAACAATTTTTGAAAAAATATAAATTTGTGTGTGTCAGTCTTCAATTTCAGAGTATTTTGAGGTCAACAAGAAAATTGCGTGTTTTGCTCATGTTACACTTCAATTTTGACATTTTTTAGAAAATTGGATAATTGCTTTGATTTGAAGGTGTTAGAATTCACATTTCGGATTTTTAAGAAATTTTTCAAAAAAATAAAATTTGTCTGTGTTAGTCTTCTATTAACGGGGTATTTTGTGGACCACATGAAAATTGTGTATTTTTCTCGTGTTACACGTCAATTTTGACATTTTTTCGAAAATAGGATAATTTATAAGTTTTGAAGGTGTTAGGCTTGACTTTTTGAATTTTTAAGATATTTTTGTAAAAAATAGAAATATGTGTGTGTTAGTCTTTTATTTCAGAATATTTTGAGGACAACGTGAAAATTGAGTATTTATCTCGTGCTACACGTCAATTTTGACATTTTTAGAAAACAGGATAATTTTATTGTTTTGAAGGTGTTAGACTTCACTTTCTACATTTTTAAGAAATTTATTAACAAATAGATATTTGTGAGTGTTAGCTTTCTATTAACGGAGTATCTTGAGGACCACATGAAAATTGTGTATTTTTCACGTGCTACACGTCAATTTTGACATTTTATTTCAAAATGGGATAATTGATTAGTTTTGAAGGCCTTAGACTTCACTTTTTGCATTTTCAAAAAAAATTCGAAAAAATATAAATTTGTGTGTGTTAGTCTTCTATTTCAGAGTATTTTGAGGACAATATGAAAATTGAGTATTTTGCTCGTGTTACACTTCAATTTTGACATTTTTTAGAAAATGGAATAATTGATTTGTTTTGAAGGTGTTAGACTTCACTATTTCCATTTTTTAAGTATTATTTGAAAAATTAAAAAATAAAAAAAAGAAATTTGTGTGTGTTAGTCTTCTATTTTCGAGTATTTTGAGGACAGCGTGAAAATTAAGTATTTTTCTCGTGTTACACGTCAATTTTGAGATTTTATAGAAAATCGGATAATTGATTTGTTTTGAAGGTGTTAGACTTCACTTTTTGCATTTATAAGATTTTTTGTAAAAATATAAAGTTGTGTGTGTTAGTCTTCTATTTCAGAGTATTTTAGGTCAACAAAAAAATTGAGTATTTTTCTCGTGTTACACTTCAATTTTGATAGTTTTTGGAAAATGGGATAATTGATTTGTCTTCAAGGTGTTAGACTTCACTTTTTGCATTTTTAAGAATTTTTTGAAAAAATAGAAATTTATGTGTGTTAGTCTTCTATTTCCCAGTATTTTGAAGACGACGTGTAAATTGAGTATTTTTCTCGTGTTACACGTCAATTTCGACATTTTATTAGAAAATAGGATAATTGATTTTGTTTTTAAGGTGTTAGAATTCACCTTTTGCATTTATAAGATTTTTTGTAAAAATAGATATTTGTGTGTTTGTCTTCTATTTCGGAGTATTTTTAGGTCAACACGAAAATTGAGTATTTTACTAGTGTTACACTTCAATTTTATATTTTTCAGAAAATAGGATAAATTATTTGTTTCGTAGATGTTAGACTTCACTTTTCGCATCTTTATGAATTTCTGAAAAAAATAAATATTCGTGAGTGTGAGTCTTCTTTTTCAGAGTATTTTGAGGACAACATGAAAATTGAGTATTTTGCTCGTGTTACACTTCAGTTTTGACATTTTTTACCAAATAGGATAATTGATTTGTTTTGACGTTGTTAGACTTCACTTTTTGCATTCTTAAGAATTTTTTGTAAAAATAGAAACTTGTGTGTGTGTGTGTGTGTGTGTGTGTGTTAGTCTTCTATTTCCGAGTATTTTGAGGACGGCGTGAAAATTGAGTATTTTTCTCTTGATACGCGTCAATTTTGACATTTTTTAGAAAATAGGATAATTGATTTGATTTGGAGGTGTTAGCTTTCACCTTTTGCATTTATAAGATTTTTGTAAAAATTGATATTTGTGCGTGTTATTCTTCTATTTCAGAGTATTTTGAGATCAACACGAAAATTGAGTATTTTACTCGTGTTACACTACAATTTTGACATTTTTTAGAAAACTGGATAATTGATTTATTTTGAAGGTGTTAGAATTCACATTTTGCATATTTAAGAAATTTTTCAAAAACATAGAAATTTGTGTGTGTTAGACATCTATTAACGGGGTATTTTGAGGACAACATGAAAATTGTGTATTTTTACCTTGTTACACGTCAATTTTGACATTTTTTCGAAAATGGGATAATTTATTGGTTTTGAAGGTGTTAGACTTGAATTTTTAAAATTTTGGTAAAAATAGAAATTTGTTTGTGTTATTTTCTATTTCATAATATTTTGAGGACATTATGAAAATTGAGAATTTTTCTCATGTTACACGTCAATTTTGACATTTTTAGAAAACAGGATAATTGTATTGTTTTGAATGTGTTAGGCTTCACTTTCTACACTTTTAAGAAATTTTTTAAAAAATAGATAGTTGTGTGTGTTAGTTTTCTATTAACAGAGTATCTTGACGAACACATGAAAATGGTGTATTTTTCACGTGTTACATGTCAATTTGGACATTCTTTCAAAAATGGGATAATTGATTTGTTTTGAAGGTGTTAGACTTCACTATTTGCATTTTCAGATATTTTTGAAAAAAATATATATTTGTGTGTGTTAGTCTCCTATTTCCGAGTATTTTGAGGACAATATAAAAATTGAGTATTTCGCTCGTGTGACACTACAAATTCGACATTTTTTAGAAAATTGGATAATTGATTTGTTTCGGAGATGTTAGACTTCACTTTTTCCATTTTTAAGTATTTTTTGAAAAATTGAAAAAAAAAAAAGTTGTGTGTGTTAGTATTCCATTTCCGAGTATTTTGAGGACAACGTGAAAATTGAGTAATTTTCTCGTGTTACACGTCAATTTTAACATTTTGTGGAAAATTGGATAATTGATTTGTTTTGAAGGTGTTACACTTCACTTTTCGCATTTATCAGATTTTTTGTAAAAATAGATATTTGTGTGTGTTAGTCTTCTATTTCATATTATTTTGAGGTCAACGTGAAAATTGAGTATTTTACTCGTGTTACACGTCAATTTTGAGATTTTATAGAAAATCGGATAATTGATTTGTTTTGAAGGTGTTAGACTTCACTTTTTGCATTTATAAGATTTTTTGTAAAAATATAAAGTTGTGTGTGTTAGTCTTCTATTTCAGAGTATTTTAGGTCACCAAGAAAATTGAGTATTTTTCTCGTGTTACACTTCAATTTTGACAGTTTTTGGAAAATGGGATAATTGATTTGTCTTCAAGGTGTTAGACTTCACTTTTTGCATTTTTAAGAATTTTTTGAAAAAATAGAAATTTATGTGTGTTAGTCTTCTATTTCCCAGTATTTTGAAGACGACGTGTAAATTGAGTATTTTTCTCGTGTTACACGTCAATTTCGACATTTTTTAGAAAATAGGATAATTGATTTGTTTTGAAGGTGTTAGAATTCACCTTTTGCATTTATAAGAATTTTTGTAAAAATAGATATTTGTGTGTTTGTCTTCCATTTCGGAGTATTTTTAGGTCAACACGAAAATTGAGTATTTTACTAGTGTTACACTTCAATTTTATATTTTTCAGAAAATAGGATAAATTATTTGTTTCATAGATGTTAGACTTCACTTTTCGCATCTTTATGAATTTCTGAAAAAAATAAATATTCGTGAGTGTGAGTCTTCTTTTTCAGAGTATTTTGAGGACAACATGAAAATTGAGTATTTTGCTCGTGTTACACTTCAGTTTTGACATTTTTTACCAAATAGGATAATTGATTTGTTTTGACGTTGTTAGACTTCACTTTTTGCATTCTTAATAATTTTTTGTAAAAATAGAAACTTGTGTGTACGTGGGTGTGTGTGTGTGTGTGTGTTAGTCTTCTATTTCCGAGTATTTTGAGGACGGCGTGAAAATTGAGTAATTTTCTCTTGATACGCGTCAATTTTGACATTTTTTAGAAAATAGGATAATTGATTTGATTTGGAGGTGTTAGCTTTCACCTTTTGCATTTATAAGATTTTTGTAAAAATTGATATTTGTGCGTGTTATTCTTCTATTTCAGAGTATTTTGAGATCAACACGAAAATTGAGTATTTTACTCGTGTTACACTACAATTTTGACATTTTTTAGAAAATTGGATAATTGATTTGTTTTGAAGGTGTTAGAATTCACATTTTGCATATTTAAGAAATTTTTCAAAAACATGGAAATTTGTGTGTGTTAGACTTCTATTAACGGGGTATTTTGAGGACAACATGAAAATTGTGTATTTTTACCTTGTTACACGTCAATTTTGACATTTTTTCGAAAATGGGATAATTTATTGGTTTTGAAGGTGTTAGACTTGAATTTTTAAAATTTTGGTAAAAATAGAAATTTGTTTGTGTTATTTTCTATTTCATAATATTTTGAGGACATCATGAAAATTGAGAATTTTTCTCATGTTACACGTCAATTTTGACATTTTTAGAAAACAGGATAATTGTATTGTTTTGAATGTGTTAGACTTCACTTTCTACACTTTTAAGAAATTTTTTAAAAAATAGATAGTTGTGTGTGTTAGTTTTCTATTAACAGAGTATCTTGACGAACACATGAAAATGGTGTATTTTTCACGCGTTACATGTCAATTTGGACATTCTTTCAAAAATGGGATAATTGATTTGTTTTGAAGGTGTTAGACTTCACTATTTGCATTTTCATATATTTTTGAAAAAAATATATATTTGTGTGTGTTAGTCTCCTATTTCCGAGTATTTTGAGGACAATATAAAAATTGAGTATTTCGCTCGTGTGACACTACAAATTCGACATTTTTTAGAAAATTGGATAATTGATTTGTTTCGGAGGTGTTAGACTTCACTTTTTCCATTTTTAAGTATTTTTTGAAAAATTGAAAAAAAAAAAAGTTGTGTGTGTTAGTATTCCATTTCCGAGTATTTTGAGGACAACGTGAAAATTGAGTAATTTTCTCGTGTTACACGTCAATTTTAACATTTTGTGGAAAATTGGATAATTGATTTGTTTTGAAGGTGTTACACTTCACTTTTCGCATTTATCAGATTTTTTGTAAAAATAGATATTTGTGTGTGTTAGTCTCCTATTTCATATTATTTTGAGGTCAACGTGAAAATTGAGTATTTTACTCGTGTTACACGTCAATTTTGAGATTTTATAGAAAATCGGATAATTGATTTGTTTTGAAGGTGTTAGACGTCACTTTTTGCATTTATAAGATTTTTTGTAAAAATATAAAGTTGTGTGTGTTAGTCTTCTATTTCAGAGTATTTTAGGTCACCAAGAAAATTGAGTATTTTTCTCGTGTTACACTTCAATTTTGACAGTTTTTGGAAAATGGGATAATTGATTTGTCTTCAAGGTGTTAGACTTCACTTTTTGCATTTTTAAGAATTTTTTGAAAAAATAGAAATTTATGTGTGTTAGTCTTCTATTTCCCAGTATTTTGAAGACGACGTGTAAATTGAGTATTTTTCTCGTGTTACACGTCAATTTCGACATTTTTTAGAAAATAGGATAATTGATTTGTTTTGAAGGTGTTAGAATTCACCTTTTGCATTTATAAGAATTTTTGTAAAAATAGATATTTGTGTGTTTGTCTTCCATTTCGGAGTATTTTTAGGTCAACACGAAAATTGAGTATTTTACTAGTGTTACACTTCAATTTTATATTTTTCAGAAAATAGGATAAATTATTTGTTTCGTAGATGTTAGACTTCACTTTTCGCATCTTTATGAATTTCTGAAAAAAATAAATATTCGTGAGTGTGAGTCTTCTTTTTCAGAGTATTTTGAGGACAACATGAAAATTGAGTATTTTGCTCGTGTTACACTTCAGTTTTGACATTTTTTACCAAATAGGATAATTGATTTGTTTTGACGTTGTTAGACTTCACTTTTTGCATTCTTAATAATTTTTTGTAAAAATAGAAACTTGTGTGTGCGCGCGTGTGTGTGTGTGTGTGTGTGTGTGTGTGTGTGTGTGTTAGTCTTCTATTTCCGAGTATTTTGAGGACGGCGCGAAAATTGAGTAATTTTCTCTTGATACGCGTCAATTTTGACATTTTTTAGAAAATAGGATAATTGATTTGATTTGGAGGTGTTAGCTTTCACCTTTTGCATTTATAAGATTTTTGTAAAAATTGATATTTGTGCGTGTTATTCTTCTATTTCAGAGTATTTTGAGATCAACACGAAAATTGAGTATTTTACTCGTGTTACACTACAATTTTGACATTTTTTAGAAAATTGGATAATTGATTTGTTTTGAAGGTGTTAGAATTCACATTTTGCATATTTAAGAAATTTTTCAAAAACATAGAAATTTGTGCGTGTTAGACTTCTATTAACGGGGTATTTTGAGGACAACATCGAAATTGTGTATTTTTACCTTGTTACACGTCAATTTTGACATTTTTTCGAAAATGGGATAATTTATTGGTTTTGAAGGTGTTAGACTTGAATTTTTAAAATTTTGGTAAAAATAGAAATTTGTTTGTGTTATTTTCTATTTCATAATATTTTGAGGACATCACGAAAATTGAGAATTTTTCTCATGTTACACGTCAATTTTGACATTTTTAGAAAACAGGATAATTGTATTGTTTTGAATGTGTTAGACTTCACTTTCTACACTTTTAAGAAATTTTTTAAAAAATAGATAGTTGTGTGTGTTAGTTTTCTATTAACAGAGTATCTTGACGAACACATGAAAATGGTGTATTTTTCACGTGTTACATGTCAATTTGGACATTCTTTCAAAAATGGGATAATTGATTTGTTTTGAAGGTGTTAGACTTCACTATTTGCATTTTCAGATATTTTTGAAAAAAATATATATTTGTGTGTGTTAGTCTCCTATTTCCGAGTATTTTGAGGACAATATAAAAATTGAGTATTTCGCTCGTGTGACACTACAAATTCGACATTTTTTAGAAAATTGGATAATTGATTTGTTTCGGAGGTGTTAGACTTCACTTTTTCCATTTTTAAGTATTTTTTGAAAAATTGAAAAAAAAAAAGTTGTGTGTGTTAGTATTCCATTTCCGAGTATTTTGAGGACAACGTGAAAATTGAGTAATTTTCTCATGTTACACGTCAATTTTAACATTTTGTGGAAAATTGGATAATTGATTTGTTTTGAAGGTGTTACACTTCACTTTTCGCATTTATCAGATTTTTTGTAAAAATAGATATTTGTGTGTGTTAGTCTTCTATTTCATATTATTTTGAGGTCAACGTGAAAATTGAGTATTTTACTCGTGTTACCCGTCAATTTTGAGATTTTATAGAAAATCGGATAATTGATTTGTTTTGAAGGTGTTAGACTTCACTTTTTGCATTTATAAGATTTTTTGTAAAAATATAAAGTTGTGTGTGTTAGTCTTCTATTTCAGAGTATTTTAGGTCACCAAGAAAATTGAGTATTTTTCTCGTGTTACACTTCAATTTTGACAGTTTTTGGAAAATGGGATAATTGATTTGTCTTCTAGGTGTTAGACTTCACTTTTTGCATTTTTAAGAATTTTTTGAAAAAATAGAAATTTATGTGTGTTAGTCTTCTATTTCCCAGTATTTTGAAGACGACGTGTAAATTGAGTATTTTTCTCGTGTTACACGTCAATTTCGACATTTTTTAGAAAATAGGATAATTGATTTGTTTTGAAGGTGTTAGAATTCACCTTTTGCATTTATAAGAATTTTTGTAAAAATAGATATTTGTGTGTTTGTCTTCCATTTCGGAGTATTTTTAGGTCAACACGAAAATTGAGTATTTTACTAGTGTTACACTTCAATTTTATATTTTTCAGAAAATAGGATAAATTATTTGTTTCGTAGATGTTAGACTTCACTTTTCGCATCTTTATGAATTTCTGAAAAAAATAAATATTCGTGAGTGTGAGTCTTCTTTTTCAGAGTATTTTGAGGACAACATGAAAATTGAGTATTTTGCTCGTGTTACACTTCAGTTTTGACATTTTTTACCAAATAGGATAATTGATTTGTTTTGACGTTGTTAGACTTCACTTTTTGCATTCTTAATAATTTTTTGTAAAAATAGAAACTTGTGTGTGCGCGCGCGTGTGTGTGTGTGTGTGTGTGTGTGTTAGTCTTCTATTTCCGAGTATTTTGAGGACGGCGTGAAAATTGAGTAATTTTCTCTTGATACGCGTCAATTTTGACATTTTTTAGAAAATAGGATAATTGATTTGATTTGGAGGTGTTAGCTTTCACCTTTTGCATTTATAAGATTTTTGTAAAAATTGATATTTGTGCGTGTTATTCTTCTATTTCAGAGTATTTTGAGATCAACACGAAAATTGAGTATTTTACTCGTGTTACACTACAATTTTGACATTTTTTAGAAAATTGGATAATTGATTTGTTTTGAAGGTGTTAGAATTCACATTTTGCATATTTAAGAAATTTTTCAAAAACATAGAAATTTGTGCGTGTTAGACTTCTATTAACGGGGTATTTTGAGGACAACATGAAAATTGTTTATTTTTACCTTGTTACACGTCAATTTTGACATTTTTTTGAAAATGGGATAATTTATTGGTTTTGAAGGTGTTAGACTTGAATTTTTAAAATTTTGGTAAAAATAGAAATTTGTTTGTGTTATTTTCTATTTCATAATATTTTGAGGACATCATGAAAATTGAGAATTTTTCTCATGTTACACGTCAATTTTGACATTTTTAGAAAACAGGATAATTGTATTGTTTTGAATGTGTTAGACTTCACTTTCTACACTTTTAAGAAATTTTTTAAAAAATAGATAGTTGTGTGTGTTAGTTTTCTATTAACAGAGTATCTTGACGAACACATGAAAATGGTGTATTTTTCACGTGTTACATGTCAATTTGGACATTCTTTCAAAAATGGGATAATTGATTTGTTTTGAAGGTGTTACACTTCACTATTTGCATTTTCAGATATTTTTGAAAAAAATATAAATTTGTGTGTGTTAGTCTCCTATTTCCGAGTATTTTGAGGACAATATAAAAATTGAGTATTTCGCTCGTGTGACACTACAAATTCGACATTTTTTAGAAAATTGGATAATTGATTTGTTTCGGAGGTGTTAGACTTCACTTTTTCCATTTTTAAGTATTTTTTGAAAAATTGAAAAAAAAAAAAGTTGTGTGTGTTAGTATTCCATTTCCGAGTATTTTGAGGACAACGTGAAAATTGAGTAATTTTCTCGTGTTACACGTCAATTTTAACATTTTGTGGAAAATTGGATAATTGATTTGTTTTGAAGGTGTTACACTTCACTTTTCGCATTTATCAGATTTTTTGTAAAAATAGATATTTGTGTGTGTTAGTCTTCTATTTCATATTATTTTGAGGTCAACGTGAAAATTGAGTATTTTACTCGTGTTACACGTCAATTTTGAGATTTTATAGAAAATCGGATAATTGATTTGTTTTGAAGGTGTTAGACTTCACTTTTTGCATTTATAAGATTTTTTGTAAAAATATAAAGTTGTGTGTGTTAGTCTTCTATTTCAGAGTATTTTAGGTCACCAAGAAAATTGAGTATTTTTCTCGTGTTACACTTCAATTTTGACAGTTTTTGGAAAATGGGATAATTTATTTGTCTTCAAGGTGTTAGACTTCACTTTTTGCATTTTTAAGAATTTTTTGAAAAAAATAGAAATTTATGTGTGTTAGTCTTCTATTTCCCAGTATTTTGAAGACGACGTGTAAATTGAGTATTTTTCTCGTGTTACACGTCAATTTCGACATTTTTTAGAAAATAGGATAATTGATTTGTTTTGAAGGTGTTAGAATTCACCTTTTGCATTTATAAGAATTTTTGTAAAAATAGATATTTGTGTGTTTGTCTTCCATTTCGGAGTATTTTTAGGTCAATACGAAAATTGAGTATTTTACTAGTGTTACACTTCAATTTTATATTTTTCAGAAAATAGGATAAATTATTTGTTTCGTAGATGTTAGACTTCACTTTTCGCATCTTTATGAATTTCTGAAAAAAATAAATATTCGTGAGTGTGAGTCTTCTTTTTCAGAGTATTTTGAGGACAACATGAAAATTGAGTATTTTGCTCGTGTTACACTTCAGTTTTGACATTTTTTACCAAATAGGATAATTGATTTGTTTTGACGTTGTTAGACTTCACTTTTTGCATTCTTAAGAATTTTTTGTAAAAATAGAAACTTGTGTGTGCGCGTGTGTGTGTGTGTGTGTGTGTGTTAGTCTTCTATTTTCGAGTATTTTGAGGACGGCGTGAAAATTGAGTATTTTTCTCTTGATACGCGTCAATTTTGACATTTTTTAGAAAATAGGATAATTGATTTGATTTGGAGGTGTTAGCTTTCACCTTTTGCATTTATAAGATTTTTGTAAAAATTGATATTTGTGCGTGTTATTCTTCTATTTCAGAGTATTTTGAGATCAACACGAAAATTGAGTATTTTACTCGTGTTACACTACAATTTTGACATTTTTTAGAAAATTGGATAATTGATTTGTTTTGAAGGTGTTAGAATTCACATTTTGCATATTTAAGAAATTTTTCAAAAACATAGAAATTTGTGCGTGTTAGACTTCTATTAACGGGGTATTTTGAGGACAACATGAAAATTGTGTATTTTTACCTTGTTACACGTCAATTTTGACATTTTTTCGAAAATGGGATAATTTATTGGTTTTGAAGGTGTTAGACTTGAATTTTTAAAATTTTGGTAAAAATAGAAATTTGTTTGTGTTATTTTCTATTTCATAATATTTTGAGGACATCATGAAAATTGAGAATTTTTCTCATGTTACACGTCAATTTTGACATTTTTAGAAAACTGGATAATTGTATTGTTTTGAATGTGTTAGACTTCACTTTCTACACTTTTAAGAAATTTTTTAAAAAATAGATAGTTGTGTGTGTTAGTTTTCTATTAACAGAGTATCTTGACGAACACATGAAAATGGTGTATTTTTCACGTGTTACATGTCAATTTGGACATTCTTTCAAAAATGGGATAATTGATTTGTTTTGAAGGTGTTAGACTTCACTATTTGCATTTTCAGATATTTTTGAAAAAAATATAAATTTGTGTGTGTTAGTCTCCTATTTCCGAGTATTTTGAGGACAATATAAAAATTGAGTATTTCGCTCGTGTGACACTACAAATTCGACATTTTTTTACAAAATTGGATAATTGATTTGTTTCGGAGGTGTTAGATTTCACTTTTTACATTTTTAAGTATTTTTTGAAAAATTGAAAAAAAAAAGTTGTGTGTGTTAGTATTCCATTTCCGAGTATTTTGAGGACAACGTGAAAATTGAGTAATTTTCTCGTGTTACACGTCAATTTTAACATTTTTTGGAAAATTGGATAATTGATTTGTTTTGAAGGTGTTACACTTCACTTTTCGCATTTATCAGATTTTTTGTAAAAATAGATATTTGTGTGTGTTAGTCTTCTATTTCATATTATTTTGAGGTCAACATTAAAATTGAGTATTTTACTCGTGTTACACTTCAATTTTGACATTTTTTTCGGAAATATGATAATTTATTTATTTTGAAGGTGTTAGACTTCACTTTTCGCATTTTTATGAATTTTTGAAAAAATATAAAGTTGTGTGTGTTAGTCTTCTATTTCAGAGTATTTTTAGGTCAACAATGAAATTGAGTATTTTGCGCATGTTACACTTCAATATTGACAGTTTTTGGAAAATGCGATAATTGATTTGTTTTGAAGGTTTACTTTTTGCATTTTTAAGAATTTTTGGAAAAAATAGAAATTTATGTGTGGTAGTCTTCTATTTCCGAGTATTTTTAGAACGACATGAAAATTGAATATTTTTCTCGTGTTACACGTCAATTTCGACATTTTTTAGAAAATAGGATAATTAATTTGTTTTGAAGGTGACTTCACCTTTTGAATTTCTAAGAATTTTTGTCAAAATAGATTTTTGTGTGCTTGTTTTCTATTTCGGAGTATTTTGAGGTCAGCGCGAAAATTGATTATTTTACTAGTGTTACACTTCAATTTTATATTTTTTAGAAAATAGGATAAATTATTTGTTTCGAAGATGTTAGACTTCACTTTTTGCATTTTTTAGAATTTCTGAAAAAAAAATATATATTTGTGAGTGTAATGAGCATAGTTAAGCACATTTTAAGGGTTTAAAATCATGCAAAACAATATTAAAATAAACACAAAACCTTGCAATAATCTTTATATTCATTAATTCTTGAGAAAAATACTTTAATGATGAATTTGTGTTTATTTCAGGTAAAAAAAATCAAATCTCCACAAACCAACCCCATGGATGGATTCCTCTCGTCGAGACGGGTCACATTTCCTATTCAGAATCGTACCATTTGGTGGAAGGACGAGAAAGTCGCAAAGAAATTATGAAACGGGTCACATTTCCTATTCAGAATGACCATCTACACGAATGGCTACAAAGAAACCAACACATCAGATCCTGATGACCCATATCCTTGATCCACTGCACAGAAGACCATAAAGGGTCAAAGACTGACTCGTTCCACCAAAGCACGTGTAATCATTTACCTTTATCTCTCTGATCCTCTGTGGCTCTGTTTGCACGTGAACCCCACTAAAAACCTACTCTCTCTCTCTCAACGAACGCTATTACACGATCGACTACACAGAGTATGCCACAGAATATCCTGAGATCTTTCAAAACAAATTCTCAACGGTTCATCCCGCGCCTCCTCTCTCTCCATTTATACAATAACTGGAACCTCCATGTGCAATTGTAGAAGAAATAATAGAAGGAATAGATCTCTGGAATTCAAACCCTGCAATTTCACTGGAGACGTTTAACTCATCTCTCCCGATCGAGTAACGATCTCAGATCGAGCTCACACCTTCGTACGAGCTCCCAACTGCATCTCTCTCTCTCCTAGCCACGTCGTAGCACTATTTGGGACCCACATGACCATTCTCTCCTCTCAATTTGATCTAAAACTCGATAAAATCCAGTGCAATTCAGCCTATTTAAGCCTCTGCCATGGCGAAGGTTCGAAGGAACCACTCACGAGAGGCCTCTGGGCCCTCATTCTCACTTCTCTCACTCTCGCCAACATTCTCACACCCCTCTCCACCTCTTTCCTCCATCAGAAAGAGTTCAAGCTTCGAGCTTTCTCAGTTGAACCATGACTGACCACCTCGCAACTCAAGATTGGATTTTCGAGCTTTCTCAAATCCAATTCTTTCACTCCTCATCAGCATACCCACCTCCAGGACGTGTCTGAACATCCAATTGCATCGATTCGAGCAAAAACTTCGAGCTTTCTCAGTTTTTGTCTCGGGTCAGAACCACATCGCCATTGACGACCTCCAAGCTCCCTCTCCTCTCTCTGAAGGCTTCACTAGGGTGACAACAGACCATAGAAGCTCTCCAGATCATCTCCACCCTCCATCTCCAGCTCTTGGTACTATCTCTCTTTGTAGGGGTATTTTTGATATTTTCCAGTTTTGTAACAACTAAACTTTGTTACAAACATGGTTTAAGTATGGTTTAACTGAGGACAAGTATATTGAGATTACCAAGTATTATATAAATCTCCAGTTTGAGTGTTACCCTATGTGAACATTAAAACTGAGGACAAGTAACTTTGTAGGGGTATTTTTGATATTTTACGTTTTATCAGATCACTTCCACCTCTTTCCTCAAGTATATTGAATTACTCAATTTTATGCTCATTAATCACAAAAGTACTATCTCTCAACTAAACTTTATAACAACAAGACCCGATCTCAAGTGGCGGTTCAATCTCAAAAAATCGTGAAGATATGGATCTCTTTTCAAAAGATGATAAAACGACAAACACGCACGACAAACCGGAGGATTTTTTAATTTTTCTCGCATCTAAAACGAAAACTCCGCTCAAAGGTGGACGAAATTCCGCCATACACGATAGCACGACGCATCACCTCGATTTCGGATAACCCAATGGCGTCGAGCTCGAGACGAAAAACGGGAGCGCTTGCGGGAGGCAACCCGACTAATTAGGTTTTATCTTTCCTTTCTCTTTTCCATTTTTTTTTATTTTCTCGTTTTGCTCTCTCTTTTGTACGAATTTTTCTTGACGATTTTTATTTTTTTATTTTTTCTCCTCTCACACGATAATTATGTGCATGATGACACGCACTAGTTTAAGTGTGTGTGTGGGGGGGGGGGTATTTTTGTAATATAATCTTTGTAAAAACAATTTTTGTTCAAAAAATCTAGAAAATTATAAAAATTCGAAAAATTAAAAAAACAATTTATAAACTCTAAAAAATCTTTGTTTTAACCTCACTTTTGAACTAATCGTGTTCTTAAAGTGTGTTGAAATGAAATTTGGGGTTTTGAGAAATGATGAAAAAAATTGAAAATTTAAAACGAAACTTTTTGTCGAAAATGCCATGAACCAAAAATATTTTAACTCTCGCTAAACTAACCAAAATAAATTCATAATGTTTGTAAAATCATAAATACTCTCTTATCACACGTCTTATGCAAAATATGTGTCTTTTTAAAATATTATATAGATCTTAATGTACAAAAGAAAACCGTGATTTTGATAAACAACATATTTAAAAAATTTACCCTATGATCTATCTTCCTTTAGAATAAACATCGAGTTTCTGACATCGTGCCCATGAAACAATTTTAGAAAAGAATAAAAAAAAAAGAGATCTAAAAAAGATCTAAATAAAAAAAAAAGAATAAAAAAAGAAAGATCTAAAAAAAGATCTAAATAAAAAAGAGAAAAAAGAAAAGAAGAAAAAAAAAAGAATAAGTGCAAAATGCACACATTTTTCTAAAAATTGCACAAAGTGCATCCGTTTAATGGACAACACATGTCATTGAAACTTGTTTATTAAAGTGGATAGAACTTTTGTTTAAAACATAGGGATTTGTTGGGGCAAACAACTTTGTTACCTTTTCAAAATTTTGGTAACTAATTTGTAACTTTTGATTTATATAATATTTTAAACCGTATAGGTATTTTGTATCGGAATTTGGATAAGAGGGTGACCTTGATTTCTAAAACTAATTGAATAAATCTTTTATTATAAAATATAAATATATGTGTATCTCGTGTAAATAAATATTCCAAAAATTCGTGGCATTTAGATTTTAAGTTTTACAAAACGGATTTTAACTGATCTCAAACCCTAAAAAATAATTCAATATACTTGAGGACAAGTATAGTTTAAGTGTGGGGGATTTGTAATGAGCATAATTAAGCACATTTTTAGGGTTTAAAATCATGCAAAATAATATTAAATAAACACAAAGACATGCTATAATCTTTATATTCATTAATTATTGAGAAAAATACTTTAATGATAAATTTGTGTTTATTTCAGGTAAAAAAGACCAAATCTCCACAAAACTAACCCCATGGCTGGATTCCTCTCGTCGAGACGAGCAATTTGGATATAAATATCATATCATTTGGTGGAAGGACGAGAAAGTCGCAAAATTTCTGATGAAAAGGGTCACAAATCCTCTTCAAGTGACTCGTTACACAGATGGCTACACAGAAACCAACTCAGCAAATCCTGTCAACCCATAAACCCAACTCACCACACGAAAGATCACATAGGGTCAGGAATGACTCGTTATAAACCAGTTCTCAGCCCAAACCTTTTATTCTATGATTGATTCTCTGTGACAGGCCCAATCTACAGCCCACGCTGATACTTTCCCCCTCTCTCAATTACTCCAACGTTGCACGATGGCTACACAGAGTTTGCTACAGAGTATTTTTGTACTTTCAAAACAAACACCAACGGCTTGCTACCTCGCCCTCTGTCTTCTCCAGTTTTTATTCAATGGAGCTCTCAATTGTACAATTGAAGAAGAAAATAACGAAGCAATATATCCCTGCAATTGAACCTCTGCAATTAACTAGAGAGAGTATCGTCTCTTCCAAAAACTCTTCGCCATGGCTGATAAGAGCCAAACCTCTTCGTACGAGCGACGTGGCTCATCTCTCTCTCCTACAGCCACGTCGTAACCACCCTGGCACCCTCCACCACCTCTCTCTCCTCTCAAGTTCGATCAGAAACGATCCATCCAGTCCATTCAGTGGCAATAAAAGGACCCCAAGAGCTTCTCCTCAAATCACCCATTCTCAAAACACTATTAAGCTATCCTCTCCCTCGTACCCACTCTATTATCGTCCCTCCACTCTCAATTCCATTGATTCGAGCCAAAGCTGTGAGCTTTTTCAGTGTTTGTCTCGGCTCAGAATTCCATTCTCCATTGATGACCTTCCAAGCTTCATCCTCGCTCTCTGACGGCTTCATTGGGGGTGACAAGAGACCATAGAAGCCCTCCAGATCCATCATCGACCTCCACTCTCATTTTGGGTACCTTCTCTTCAAGTTGGATATTTTTGATATTTTAGAACTTTGTTTAAAGCTTGTTTAGATCTTGTTTTGTTTAATCTTGTTCTTGTTTGAATCTCTCAATCCCCCCCCCCCTTTACTTGTTATTTGTTTGTTTGTTTGAAGTTTGTGATTGAATTAAAGTTTAGTTGTTATAAATCTGTTTGCTGTCTGATCAGTTTCATTAATTAGTTTAAAAATACTTTTAGATCTGATAAAAATGCATAAAAATGTTTTCTTGAATCTTTATCATCTCTAGTTTCTGTAGAAATTTGTTTCATCTCATTTCCTTCATTTTCCTATTTGTTCTGAATTTTCAAAGTTGAGATCATAATTTTCTGATTTTCTGTCAGATCAGTATTGATAATCAGTTAACAAATATCTCTAGGTCTGTTTAAATCTTAGAAAAATCAGTTTATGAATCTTCATCTTTCCTAGTTTCTGTAGAAATTTGTTCCATCTCATTTACTTACTTTTTATATTTGTTCTGAATTATCAAATTTGTGTGTCTCAATTTCTTCATTTCTGTTTACTGATGTTTAGAAATTAGATTAAAAATACTCTTATATCTTTATAATTCTATTAAAAATACTTTTCTGAATCTTGATGATATCTAATATGTGCAGAATTTTAGTTCATGTCATTTCATCCATTTTACAATTTTTTATTGATTTTTAAATTCTAAGATCTGAATTCCTGAGTATCAGATTAGAAAATTGTAATAAAATAGTTTTGAGTCCCAATAAAATCCATAAAAATTCATTATAGTTTTTCTAAATCCTTTAACTCATCTCCTTCAAGTTTCATATTTTTTGCATTTGTTTTCATATATATTTTTGATATAATCTTTACCTCTCTGATGTTTCTGTCCAGTGTTTAATCTCTCATTTTTAGTTAATTCATTATTTCATATAAAACTCTATAAAACATACCATGTCTTGTTTGTTTGATTTTTAATCTGTGGTAAAAGTTTCAATTATTTTAGAATTGTGAATTGATATATAACAATTGTTGAATTTGAACTTGTTCTGTGATCCAGAGTTTTGTGCTGTGTTGTTTGAGGAATTTTGATTATTAATTGGCTTTATAAAAAGTTCTGAAATTTGGAAGAGAGCCTCATTCACTGTTGATCTTGTTATGTGAAAATTAAGAGAATTTTTTAGGCTGTGAAAGTTGCATTTAAATAATAAACTCTAGAACTACCATAATCTCCCTGTGGATCGATATCCTTCACTTGTCATTATACTAAGTTTAGGAAAATAATGAATTGTTGAATTACTCAATTTAAGACATTAAAATGACGCTTAAAAAATGAGTTTTCAGTGAGTGTGAGTCTTCTTTTTCAGATTATTTTGAGTACAACATGAAAATTGAGTATTTTGCTCGTGTTACACTTCAATTTTGAAATTTTTTACAAAATTGTATAATTGATTTGTTTCGAAGGTAGACTACACTTCTTGCATTTTTAATAATTTTTTGTAAAAATAGAAACTTGTGGGTGTTAGTCTTCTATTTCCGAGTATTTTGAGGACGAAGTAAAAATTGAGTATTTTTCTCTTGTTACACGTCAATTTTTATATTTTTTAGAAAATTGGATAATTGATTTATTTTGAAGGTGTTAGACTTCACCTTTGGCATTTATAAAAAAAATTGTAAAAATTGATATTTGAGTGTGTTATTCTTCTATTTCAGACTATTTTGAGATCAACATGAAAATTGAGTATTTTGCTCGTGTTACACTTTAATTTTGACTGTTTTTGGAAAATGGGATAATTGATTTGTTTTGAAGGTGTTAGACTTCAATTTTTGCATTTTTAAGAATTTTTTGAAAAATAGATATTTGTGTGTGTTTGTCTTCTATTTCGGAGTATTTTGTGGTCAACACAGAAATTGAGTAATTTACTTGTGTTACAGTTCAATTTTGTATTTTTTTAGAAAATAGGGTAAATTATTTGTTTCGAAGATGTTAGACTTCACTTTTTGCATTTTTAAGAATTTCTGAAAAAATATATATTTGTGATTGTGAGTTTTCTTTTTCAGAGTACTTTGAGGACAACATGAAAATTGAATATTTTGTTCGTGTTACACTTAAATTTTGACATTTTTTACAAAATTGGATAATTGACTTGTTTTGTAGGTGTTAGAGTTAACTTTTTGCATTTTTAAGAAATTTTTGTAAAAATAGAAACTTGTGTGTGTTAGTCTTCTATTTCCAAGTGTTTTGAGGAAGACGTGAAAATTGAGTATTTTTCTTTTGTTATACGTCAATTTTGACATTTTTTAGAAAATAGGATAATTGATTTGTTTCGAAGGTGTTAGATTTCACCTTTTCCATTTATAAGAATTTTTGTAAAAATTGATATTTGAGTGTGTTATTCTTCTATTTCAGAGTATTTTGAGATCAACACGAGAATTGAGTATTTTACTCGTGGTACACTTCAATTTTGACATTTTTTCGAAAGTAGGATAATTTTTTTTTTTAAGGTGTTAGACTTCACTTTTTGGATTTTTAAGAATTTTTGAAAAAATATAAATTTGTGTGTTAGTCTTCTATTTCAGAGTATTTTGAGGTCAACAAGAAAATTGAGTGTTATGCTCGTGTTACACACTACAACAGATTGGTGTATTACCGACGGGCGTCTATTATTACCGACGGATGGTAGCTGATATTTCTATTTACTTGCGTTAGTCCGTCGCAAAAGACCATTACCGACCGTTATTTTTACCGACGGACCGTAGGCGTAAATTGATATTTATTAGCGACCGCGTTTTCGCCCACAGCCCGTCGCAAAAGACCATTACCGACTGTTGTTTTCTCCCTCAGCCCGTCGGCAAAGCTCATTACCGACCGGAATTCCTCCCTCGGCCCGTCGGAAAAGGCCTTTCCCTATTATCCTCGGCCCGTCGGTAATGCACTTTCTCCCTCCGCCCGTCGGTAAAGTCCAATACCGACCGGAATGCCTCCCTCGGCCCGTCGGTAAAGTCCAATACCGACCATAAATCCTCCCTCGGCCCGTCGGTAAAATACAATACCGACCGTTTGACTTCCCCTCGGCCCGTCGGTAATTCACGGTACCCTCGGCCGGTCGGTAATAGTTTGCTAACCCGGTGCCCTTTTCTTACTTGTGCACCCGCTCTCTCCTCTCTCCTCTTTCCTCTTTCCTCTTTCCTTCTCTCTCTCGGTCCCCTCTTTCTCCCTCTCGGTTTTTTCCTCATCCCCTTTTCTTACTTGTGCTGTTGAGTGAGTGTGGTGTGTGCTGAGGAGGTTGTGGTGGTGGAGCTTGGCCGAGGAGAAGGTGGCGGTGGACCCTGCCGAGGAGTTGTGGTGGTGGTTCTTTTCTTCTCTTGGCTCTTTTTTTCTCTGATGGTGGTTGTGAGCTCGGAAACTCGGGATTTAGGTAACTATTTTATCTCTATTTTTGTGGAAGTTTATTTGTTTGGATTTTTTTTTTTTGGCCTAGATAATCTTAAATCTGGTGTGTTTGGGTATTTAATCTATCTTTTTTCTTCTGTTTTTATTTCTTTTTTAAACAATTAATTAACTAATTTTCGACTGTTTTTTAAATTTGTTCTTTTTTAGTTCGATTTGTTTACTGTTTTTTGACAATTTATTTATTTAACTTTAATCTAATTTGTTATATTTGAAGTATTTTTTATTAAATTTTTTTTTGTGTTTTTTTCATTTATGTTCTAATAAATTGATTTTTTTTTACATTCTTTTCTAATTTTTTCGACTGTTTTTTCGTTTTAAATTATTATATAGGTCTTTTGATATGTTTTTTTAAGAAATAATATGTAACAGTTTTGGTGTATAGCTGTTGGTTTTTTTTTTTTGTAAATTCTGTTTTTTTATAAATTTCACTATGTAGGTTATTTTCTTAGTATTTTGACCATTGTTTTTTTCGTTTGTCTTCTAATAACTAGATTTATTTGTTTTGTTCACATTTTGTATTGTTTGTTTGAACTGTTTTTGTTTAAATTTTATTATTATGTAGGTTTGTTTACTAGTTTTTTTAACAAATAATATTCTACTATTTTTTAAAGGTTCTGTTTTCTATGAGTAATTTAAGCTTCTAAATGTTTTTTAATCTTTTTTGATAGTCTGTTTTTTACTTGTTATTTTAGAATTCTTTTTTACCTGTTATTTTTTTGTTTATTCGCTGCATTTTACTTGTTTTTTTTGCTGCATTTTTGTTGGAGTTTTTTTTTTTACTTTCGTTAATACTTTTGATTTTTTAGTGTATTTGTATTTTTTTTTTTTTTTGTCTATTATTTATATCTTGTTATTAAAAATTGTTGTTAAATTATTATTTGTATGCTGATCAGGTTAATTGCTGGTTGGAGAGACAGGATTTCGAGCAAGTATTGTGGTGTCGGCAATTTTTGTTAAATAGGTTGTTGTTTTTCACCTGTTTTATCTTCTGATTTTAGGTTTTTTATTGTTTTTTAAATTTTGTTTGTTTATTTTCTGTTTATAATTAACATTAGTATTTTGTTATATTAATAATGTATTTTTTTACATGAAGAAGGTTGCATAGTGAAGAGGTGTTGGCGAACTATCTGAGAAAAAAACGGAATTAAATCAAGGCGTGTGTGAAAACGCTGAAATCTTCACATCTAAATTGAGGTAAATTTTTTTAATTTCAATCAATATTTTGTATGTTAGTTTTTGTATAGGATAAATTGCGAGTTTAGTTGTCTTTGGGATTAATGTGTACGATTATGTATGGCTTGATTTGTTAAGTTTTAAGGATTTGTAAAATATTGTTTGCAAAAAATGTAAAAATAATTTTCTAAATTAAATTTTATTATTTTAAAAAAAATGGTTAATATTAAAATTGATAAAACATATATTAAGATTTCTAGTTAAGTAAATATTTCATGTCAATCTTCGAGCTTTTCATGCTTTTTTGAAGTGTACAAATAATGGTGCATCGGTTCGAAACATATATTAACATCCATAAAATTATTATCATAACTTTCGAAATTGTTATAAGGTTATTTATATATTTAACCAGCACGGAGGTTACGACGGTACGCAGCACGCGCAGAATCCCGGAGTGTATCAATCTCCTCCGCTTCAGAATTCGGCCGGATCGGATTTTCAAAATCTGTTCAGGTCTCCAGGTCAACAGCAGCAGCAGGTATTCGTACCCCAGGGCACGTACACGACACATCAGAATGTGACTCCTGTCCCTCAGCAGCAGTCGATTTGGCGGGTTGTTATTTTTCATTAGAGTTAATTATTAATTTTAAATGACTTCAATTTGGAACTTATTATTCAGGATCCGGGATCGTCGCAACCATCTGTCGGAGCAGTGAATGATTTCTTGCGCAACATTAGAGCCGATGATTTGAATATGTAGGGTGAGTTTTTTTTATCCTGTGAGATTTTACTATGTTTCATTCTATTTGTGTATCGATTTGGACTCTATTTGTATGAATTTGGACAGTATTTGTATGGATCTCGTGCTGATGATTTGGATATTTTTTTGTTATTTATTAATATTAGAATTAATTAGTAATTAATTTCGAAATTAATTAATTAATTCATATATTATTTTTTTTAATTTAATTAATTAATTTGGATATTTTTTTGTTATTTAGTAATATTAGAATTAATTAGTAATTAATTTCGGAATTCATGTATTAATTATTTATTCATTAATATTTTTTAATTTAATTAATTAATAAAATAATATAATTATTTAAATAATATATAAAATAGTAAATAATTAATTAATACATACATACATTAATATTAGAATTAATTATTGCATATATTAATAAATAATTATTAAATATTATTTAAATATTATATTATTTTATTAATTAATTAAATTAAAAAATTTTGAATATGTTAGAATTCAAATTTTGACATTTTTTAGAAAATAGGATAATTGCTTTGTTTTGAATATGTTAGAATTCAAATTTTGCATTTTTTAGAAATTTTTCGAAAAAATAGATTTGTGTGTGTTAGTCTTCTATTAACGGGGTACTTTGAGGACAACATGAAAATTGTTAATTTTTCTCGTGTTACACGTCAATTTTGACATTTTTCGAAAATCGGATAATTTATTGGTTTTGAAGGTGTTAGACTTGACTTTTTGAATTTTTTAGAATTTTTTTGTAAAAATAGAAATTAGTGTGTGTTAGTCTTTTATTTTAGAATATTTTGAGGACAACATGAAAATTGAGAATTTTTCTCGTGTTACACATCAATTTTGACATTTTTAGAAAACAGGATAATTGTATTGTTTTGGAGGTGTTAGCCTTCACTTTCAACATTTTTAAGAATTTTTTTTAAAAAAATAGATATTTGTGTGTGTTAGTTTTCTATTAACGGAGTATCTTAAGGACCACATGAAAATCGTGTATATTTCTCGTGTTACACGTCAATTTTGATATTTTTTTCAAAATGGGATAATTGATTTGTTTTGAAGGTGTTAGACTTCACTTTTTGCATTTTCAGAAATTTTTGAAAAAATATAAATTTGTGTGTGTTAGTCTTCTATTTCAATGTATTTTGAGGACAATATGAAAATTGAGTATTTTGCTCGTGTTACACTTCAATTTTGACATTTTTTAGAAAATGTGATAATTGATTTGTTTAGAAGGTGTTAGAATTCACTTTTTCCATTTTAAATTGTTTTTTGAAAAAATTGAAAAAAATGAAATGTGTGTGTTAGTCTTCTATTTCCGAGTATTTTGAGGACAACGTGAAAATTGAGTAATTTTCTCGTGTTACCCGTTAATTTGGACATTTTTTAGAAAATAGACTAATTGATTTGTTTTGAAGGTGTTAGACTTAACTTTTTGCATTTATAAGATTTTTTATAAAAATAAATATTTTGTGTGTGTTATGTAATAAATATCAAAAATAGGGTTTTGATATTTGTAGATTATTATTCCTAAAAGTTTAGAATATAAAACCCATATTAAAAATATAACTCTTCCAACGATCAAAATCGAGTTCTTATGTGTCAAAGTTTTCGAAAGGGTATTACCGTAATTACATATTTATGGGTTATTTAAATAAATATATTATAGGGCCTTATTTGCAAAATGATCAAACCATTAATAATACTAATAATAGAGTTTGTAAAATAAACCTCCATATACTTGTAAATCCAAGAGTTTGCAAATATGTTAGTTTTTGAGGGTATATTTAAAATGTGCCCATCCACCTCATCATCCATTATGTCCTTGGTTGACCAGTGGATAAGAATCACTTTGTTCATTCATGTCTCTTGAAACACTCATGAAACCCTAAGAAAAAAAACCCTAAGAAAAAAAAGAGAGAAAAGAAGGAAAAATCAAGGAAATAAGCAAATTTCGCAAAACGAAAAGTGCCATAATCTTCAGGAGGTTGAGTTGTGCAAGTTAGCAAGATCAAAAGAAGAATTCCATCCAAGTTTCGAGTTTCTGCATTTTCACTCAATCTTGTGCGTCGTTTCCATTAATCTCTTATTTGTCGAGTTTCTTTCTATTAGGTGAGTGCTACTCTCACTTTCTTCTTATTAAGAATCCAATTATGAGTGTTTCTATACCTTACATGATAGTCAAGAATTCTTGCCTTAGAAACCGTATTTTGCTTTAAAAACCGTGTTACCTCAACAAAATGTATATTATGTAGATTTGATCATCTATATATATGTAGAATTTTATTTGGATAAAACGTAAGCCGGGCTTACGATTTTAGTGAGGGTCTTCATGAGGCTCTCTATATGTATGATTTGAATTTGTCTAAAACGTAAGCTATTACTTGCGATTTTAGAAAGGGTCTCCTTGAGACTCTCTTGAGGGAAAGGCTGATGTAGTGCAAAGTCCCGACCCATGAGGGGGTTTGGCTGTGGCGAATGGATATCCAGTCGTCGGGTGGATGTGTTCCCCTTTTGTTATGTTCCAGCCCGTGTGTGATTCGCTATCAGCTCGGGTTGGCACTTAAGTCGAGAGTTATTAGCGCCCTCACCCCGGTAAAGTATTAGTATGTATATGATTACGTATGAAGGTAAGTGATTTTGATTTCGAAAAGCCGGGGCAAGTACTTTGAGAAGTATTTATATACTTATATGATTTCAGAATATGAATTATGATTATGATTATTTTTTAGCGAGGTTTTTGACTAGCCATGTATGAGGTCGATCTTAATAAGCTAGGCTCAAAAATCACTCACTTAGTCACTTCCGTGACTAACCATTTTATTTGAATGTTTTGAGTCTAGGTATGGTGGACAGATCATTCGAGGCAGCGGGTATCTAGAGTGTGAGTACGATGGTTTCGTTTTCATCGCGGAACCTCCATCTTGTGTATATATTAGTGTACTTCCGTTTTTGGCCAGCGAGCCATTTTGTCGCTGCGACATGTTTAGTATTTTGTGTGTTTATGTCGCATATGTGTTTATATGCTTCCGCTAGGTTTCTTTATGTTTGTTTGTATATGTTATGGTGATGCATGTATATATGTGCGTGTGTCGTTATTTTCGAGTTGTGTGGTATTTATGTTTTTGTGAAATTATCAAATAAGAGCCTGTGGTATACGAGTTGTATACTGGCGGGTTGCCGCACCCTTTTCCATTTTAATTTGGGTTGTGACAGCTTGTGTGGTATCAGAGCAAAACATCGAAAACAACCATAACATTCGTCGTGAGAGTTGGGGTTTCGAGTCTTCTTAGTTGTGTCTATCTCGAGTTATATCCTATGTCCATAATTTTGATTCTCATTTGCATACTTATTTCTCGGCAGCAAGTATTGCATCGTAAAATCGTTAGATACATTAAGGTTCAATGGAGTCACCATAACGAGAGAGAAGCTACTTGAGAGCGCGAGGAAAAAGTACGAAAGTACGAAAGTATCGAAGTCTCTTTCCGTATGAAGGTTAGATATCAAGTTTAGGGACTAAACTTTCTTTAAGGGGCGGATAATGTAATAAATATCAAAAATAGGGTTTTTATATTTTTAGATTATTATTCCTAAAAGTTTAGAATATAAGACCCATATTAAAAATATAACTCTTCCAACGATCAAAATCGAGTTCTTATGTGTCAAAATTTTCGAAAGGGTATTACCGTAATAACATATTTATGGCTTATTTAAATAAATATATTATAGGGCCTTATTTGCAAAATGATCAAACCATTAATAATACTAATAATAGAGTTTGTAAAATAAACCTCCATATACTTGTAAATCCAAGAGTTTGCAAATATGTAAATTTTTTAGGGTATATTTGAAATGTTCCCATCCACCTCATCATCCATTATGTCCTTGGTCGACCAGTGGATAAGAATCACTTTGTTCATTCATGTCTCTTGAAACACTCATGAAACCCTAAGAAAAGAAGAGAGAAAAGGAGGAAAAATCAAGGAAATAAGCAAATTTCGCAAAACGAAAAGTGTCATAATCTTCAGGAGGTTGATTTGTGCGAGTTGGCAAGATCAAAAGAAGAATTTCATCCAAGTTTCGAGTTTCTCCATTTTCACTCAATCTTATGCGCCGTTTCGATTAATCTCTTATTTGTCGAGTTTCTTTCCATTAGGTGAGTGCTACTCTCACTTTTCTCTTATTAAGAATCCCATTACGAGCGTTTCTACACCTTACATGATAGTCAAGGGTTCTTGCTTTAGAAACCGTGTTGCCTCAACAAAATGTATGTTATGTGGATTTGATCATCTATATATATGTAGAATTTTATTTGGATAAAACGTAAGCCGGGCTTACGATTTTAGTGAGGGTCTTCATGAGGCTCTCTATATGTATGATTTGAATTTGTCTAAAACGTAAGCTATGACTTGCGATTTTAGAAAGGGTCTCCTTGAGACTCTCTTGAGGGAAAGGCTGATGTAGTGCAAAGTCCCGACCCATGAGGGGTTTGGCTGTGGTGAATGGATATCCAGTCGCCGGGTGGATGTGTTCCCCTTTTGTTATGTTCCAGCTCGTGTGTGATTCGCTATCAGCTCGGGTTAGCACTTCAGTCGAGAGTTATTAGCGTCCTCACCCCGGTAAAGTATTAGTATGTATATGATTACGTATGAAGGTAAGTGATTTTGATTTCGAAAAGTCGGGACAAGTACTTTGAGAAGTATTTATATACTTATATAATTTCAGAATATGAATTATGATTATGATTATTTTTTAGCGAGGTTTTTGTCTAGCCATGTATGAGGTCGATCTTAATAAGCTAGTCTCAAAACTCACTCACTTAGTCGCTTCCGTGACTAACCATTTTATTTGAATGTTTTGAGTCTAGGTATGGTGGACAGATCATTCGGGGCAGCGGGTATCTAGAGTGTGAGTACGATGGTTTCGTTTTCATCATGGAACCTCCATCTTGTGTATATATTAGTGTACTTCCGTTTCTGGCCAGCGAGCCATTTTGTCGCTGCGACATGTTTAGTATTTTGTGTGTTTATGTCGCATATGTGTTTATATGCTTCTGCTAGGTTTCTTTATGTTTGTTTGTTTATGTTATGGTGATGCATGTATATATGTGTGTGTCGTTGTTTTCGAGTTGTGTGGTATTTATGTTTTTGTGAAATTATCATATAAGAGCCTGTGGTATACGAGTTGTATACTGGCGGGTTGCCACATCCTTTTCCATTTTAATTTGGGGTGTGACAGCTTGTGAATGTAATAAATATCAAAAATATGATTTTGACAGTTGTCGTTATTCTTTATAAAATATTTCGAAACCAAATTTCAAGGTGGATATTTTAATTCTTAAGAAATTTGAAACGTAGTATATGCGAGTTTTCATAGTGTAATATATTTTCAAGATTATATAAATAATACTTTGGCATGATCTTGTTTGTGAAGTTATCAAAATATTAATAATTATTTATTTAGGGTTATATTTGAAAAAAAAAGATATACTATTTCTTTTGTTGGGCCTTATCAGGTTATTTCATAGGATCAAATAATCATGAACTAGCGTGGTACCCGCGCTATTGCGCGGGTTCGTTTCATTGATATTATTTTTTCCTTGTTTGGTTTTTGTTTTTATGTTTCGGTCGAGCGTTCGTTGGACGAATTGTAATATTGTATCATTTGAGAGAAATACGTACAATTTCGGCACACAATAGCTACCAATATTAGATATTATATTTTTCATGTCCGCGCAAATATGGATAATTACTGCATTTCATAAACAAAAATTACATGTTTTTGTCATTATTATTATTAGCAAAACAAAGCATAACAAACCGTAAGGAGTCAATATATTTGCAAACAAAATGCTGATTTTCTTTCTTCTATACTTCTTTCTTCACGACAATTTTTACTATTTTTCGCAAAGGTTGTTTTTTTTTTTTTTTTTGGATTGTTGTTTTCCCCAGCAATTTTTTTTTTCAGATACTTTGAGCTGGTTGTGTTTTATATTTTGGGTTTTCTATATTGGTTTTTGGTTTTTGTTATGTTCTAGGAATGCATGTTTCAATTTCATGAATAGGTATTGTTATTGTTTATTTTGTGCTGTGTATTTTGACACTGATAAAAGAGCAAGTAGTTGATTCTTTGGGATGAAAATAGGTTCAACAACATCACAGTGTTGTGCGTTACAAAATCATATATACAAATATTAAAAAGTGCTGAAACTGTAACATAGGAAGTTATTCAGAGTACATACATTCAATTTACCGTATGATTTTAGTGTGCTAAGATTCCTGAAATTAACCCTTATGGAGAGGACTGCCATGCGGGCCCCACACTATGATTTTACTATGCGAAGCTGCTGAAAGGCCTAATCACCATATTCTCAGTATAACATAATTTTTTATATGCTGACAATTAATTTTGTACGATGTAATTAATGATGAACATTTTTCTTAAAAGAGTCCCCCAAAGTTTATGAATATAATTTACTGAGTAGAAATTGAGATCACTGAGCATAAATCTCGGTGCCTTGAGTTTCCCCCGTGACATTTGAACGTGATATTCTTGCTCCCTCGAGCTTCGTCTATGAAAATAAAACACCGCGAGCTGAAAATTGGAAAATGAATCGTCACATAGATTAAATTGATATATTCATTTTGTAGGGGTATATGCAATATTTTAGAATTTTATACCAAAATAGTCGCAACTTCTTTTACTACTCCAGCTATAGTCATAGTTATCGCACTTGCCGCTGAAACCAACACATGTTCTGTCAAAACCTAAAATGGACAAATAAAACACAATTGGATTTGATTGCGCAATTAAGTTTCATCTGAGGGTTACCGATGTAAGTTTACCATGAAAAAAAGTCAGAGACGCCAATAAACATTGACAGGCAACTTCGAGAAACGTGCCTAGGAGTCCGTCACATGGGTCCATTATTAGCAAGTCTATAAATGTGGCTATCGCCATTAATGGTGTCACTTTACTCACAAACATTATTAGATCCTTCAAACATACTATTTATTGTAAAGATTATTCATATGGAAAGAAATAGTACAAATATTAGCTTATGAAATTACCATATGCTGCTTAAGTCACGATCAAAAATTTAAAATCGAAATAAATTAAGTTAGAACCTTGACATTTTTTAAATTGCTAAAAATTCCTTACATAATTTCTGCAAGGTTTGTTTTACGAATCCCAACTACTTAAAGAAGCACAATATATTAGTAAGTGCTAATCTTAAAAAAAAAAAAAAAAAAAAAAAAAAAAAAAAAACTCAATTATCGATAAACAAAGAAATTTCATAAATAATGCTTAAATATGTAAATACATAATATTTAACCTTCTTGAATGATATTTAAAATGGAATATTTTTCGTAAATGACCAAAATTTTGTAAATATTTAAAAAAAAATATCTTTCTAGCTTTTTTTTTTTTTTTGATAAAAGACAGTATCCAAAATACGAAAATTTAGAAAACTAAAGGATGCAAGAAATAAAGCCCAAAAAAGTAGAAATAAAACCAGGAACAAACCCTCACCATAAAAAAATGTCCAGTCCTATTTAGTTTATCTGGACCACTTTTTGGTGCGCTTCGTAGATCACCAAAAAACCAAAACTGAACCGAGAAATTATACAAAAGAAGAAGAAAAGAACAAAATGGCAAATGCATATTCTGAAAATAATCAAAGCGAATCGAAATATTTTTTTGATCAAAAATAGTTACGAACCTGCATTTTCTAATTGACAGAAATCAATTTTTCAATAATCGAAATACTTTTTTGGTCGATGAAGAATCAACACTTGAACAAAAATGAAAACCAACTCGAGCTCTTTAAGATCCAAGCAACTATGTATTCACCAAATTGAAACCTGAAAGAATTGACAGAAATCACTTTTTCAATAATCGTGAAATCATCCAAAGAATATTCAGATATTTAGTTGCTTCCGAATAACGCGTAAAATTTGCTGGAGAAACCTTTCATCGACAGTGTTTAGGGTTTAGGGCTTCCTTTCCTAGGATTGTGCATGAGGAAGTTTTTCGTAGGATGTTTCCTCATCGTACCAGTTTTCCTTTCCAAACCTGAAGCAGCGGTACCTAGTCGAAATCAAACGCACACAAAATCAAATTAGATATAATAATTATCAATAATGACTACTGCTTTCATTTTCTTATACCAGCAAGTTAACATAACCAAAGGCACAAACTTGTTCACAAAAAAGAATTGATAAAATGAATGACGAAATTAAGTATATCGTATCACTCTTTGAAAGAAGAAAGTGCAATTATACCTGGAAAAGGCTGAAATCTGATTCGAGGTGGCAGCATAGATTTGAAATGGTGCGAATCACCAATTTGAATGGTGCATTATTGGTATTTGTCTTGGTCCTTGAAACATTCGCTGAGACATTTAATCGAGCAATTTACATGCAAGGATTGTGGAGCAATTTTCCTAGATTCACAAATTTAGTAGTAGTACATATTATTCCACCCCGCGCCCCCAAAAGTGAAAAGAGGAGAAAACTTGAAAACATAAACCACATCACCTACAAACCCTAATTAATACTCAAGTAATTTCATTAACTAATTAAATACCGATAAAGGCAACATACATCCCGCAGCAGCATGCGATGACTCATCTCCTCCATCCATCATGATGCATCATCATAAAATCATGGTGATGAAGATAATTACCATTAACTCCTCCATTAGTCACCAAATTAAGATCGCCGACACAATTCTCATTCTCGGAGTTCTGAACATGCTCATTTGAAACAATCTGAACATGATCATTCTGAACATTTTTCGCCACCGGAGGGCGTTTTCTTTGTTTTTTCTCATAAAGTATTCCTCTCGCCTTTGCTTGGCTATCTTTAATCTCCCTTTGCTTGGGACTTCAAGCCTTTCGGGTATAATCTTACCGCCCTTGCACCAAATGGATTTGCTTCGGGTTTTCCTCCATCTTCTTCAAAGGCTGCCCTAAGGCGGCCAATTAGGGCATCTAAAACTGCCCCAAGCCTGTCTTAATGGACATGGACAAGGACCTTTGAAAAAAAAATACCGTCTTAATTATATATTTTTAGTAATGCAAATCATTAGAACTATGTACTATATAAACATAATAACATGGCGCCTTTTGAAAATGCTATGAACATAATTTTTTTTTACTGGCCAAAGGCTTGAAGTCCCATTCTCATTTGGTGCTGAGGGAATTTGAAGTGAAACCAATTCTTGTACAATGGCACCCAAGCAATTAAGGGTTCATTGGCTTCTAAAGCACGCTTAAACATTCTACATATTTCTTTTTCAATATTCTTTAGCTCTGATAACTAATCTAATATGACTATAACATTTAGCTAACCTGGAGGAGTAGGGTGGCCGAAAAAGGGGCAGCCGGAATTATGCACTTTGGTTTTTCCAAATTGATCTAGATATCGAAGAAATACTAACACGTGAGCACCGCTACATCGAGAGAGCTCAAGTGGGGGCCGATGGTTTCGGAGATATTGGCGAAATGTGTTCCAATCACGGCGCTTTTGCGACTCATAACGACTCGGACGTGGGCCCGGGCTGTCAGAATTGTTTGAGGATGACATGGTACTGCCAGTTGGTTTTTGCTTTCACTTTCTGTGAGAGTGGTGAAATATTGGAGTAGTAGTTCTTCGTTAGTGAGACCAGAGGTTCAGCCTGTTAAAAAGAAAAGAAATCCAGAGAAAGTCAGGGTATGTACAGTGTTCTAAAGAGAGAGAGAGAGAGAGAGAGAGATTTTGTTGTCCAAACAAATTGTTCAAGAAGAAAAAAAAAAATGGAATAAATTAGGGTTTTCTTAAAGAGATGGATGATTTTGATTTCTGAAGCCATCATCAGAGATTAAGATCCAAATATGAGTCTCTAAAAATAGATCCAGATATGAGGTTAAGAAGTTTACCTAAAATCTAGAAAACAGAAGACTCCAGTAAAATAGATTAATAGGTTTGGATTTGGACAACACGTAGAATTTCTTCACATGAGAGCCCTATTGCACCTACCTATCATCGATATACCCTCTCTCCAGCAGATCCCACAATTTTCGCGCAGCGCCTGCTCAGCGTCGTGCCGCATCGCTCTGGACTCCTATTCTCTCTCTTGCGAGCCTTCTTAGAACGACGAAAATGACTTGCCGGTTGTTCTCCAGCAAATCAAACAGTTCTCGTGCAGCGCTTGCTCAGTGTCGTGCCGCACCACTCTGGCCTCCTCTTCTCTCTCTCGCGATGCCAGGTTTTTGCCCAGCGTCGTCGTCCAAAGAGAGAGAAGCCGAAGGTATGCCGCTAGGTTTTGATGGTTGTCTCCAACATCGCGGTTTCGTAGCCGTTCGTGAAGCTTCCTCCCGCTTCGCCGTCGGTAGGGTTTTCTGGCGTCGGCTTCTTCTTTTTTTTTCTTTTTTTCTTTTTTTGCTTCATCGTGAAAAATGATAAGAGAGAAAAGCAGGGGAGTTATTGAGGGGAAGAGGGCAAATAGTAAACGAAGACGTGGCCCAATGTGGAAAGGATAAAATGTTCTGGATTAGAACTATTAATAATAAGTAAAATACAAAAAATTTGAGGTTATAAATGAAATGATAATGTAATAAATATTAAAAATAGGATTTTAATATTTGTCATTATTCTTAGTAAATTATTTCGAAACCAAATTTCATGTTAGATGTTTTAATTCTTTTGAAGTTCTAACGTCGGATTTTATTATTTCAGAATTTCTACATGGGTATTATCGTAATATAATTTTGGTGTCATTGAAATATATTTTTTTTTTGGTTGAACATATTATGATACTATTTGTATTTTTTGTATTTAACATTTTAAATGGCAAAGTATAAAAGGTTCTGAGCTGTAATCATTTTCTTTTAATATCTGAAAATATAATAAAATTGCATGGTAATACAAATATAAAATTTATGAGGTCTTATTTGCAGAATTACAACATCATTTCTTTTTATTGGACCGCCCTTATCCTCCTGTTCCTTGAGCGGCCAGAACTATAGGTATATGCAGTTCATCATATTCTTTTCTCTGTCCAGAACACTTTGTCCATCCTACACGAAATAAAGAAGAAAAAAAAGAGAAAATGAGGAATTTGGAAATTCATATATTTGAGGGGTTAGAAGGTGGATTTGCATGTGTTTGTGTATTACATGGTGCTAGTGAGTAAGCATAAACTCTTTCGAGTGATGATTTCGTGTTTTCTCGAGTTTGTGGTCTCAATCAGATTTCGAGGAGGTTGTGGATTTGTTTTTCTCGTTAATTGAGGTCTTTCGATCCGGTGAGTGTAATTCTCACTCTTCTCTAATTAAAATCTTATATTATAGTTATTTTTGTAATTTTCGTTAAAACGGATTTTGTTCAAAAAAACGTATTTGATTACGAAAATCTATATTATTTAGTTTATGATATCATTATATATTTGGAACTGATTTTGAATAACGGGGATGACGATTTATGATTTTAAATGAGTTGCGAAATTATGATTTTGAATTTGGATATTCATTCAAATATAGAAAGTATATTTCGAATTTGTTTCAGAAATGATTTGTGTTAAAAATCGTTTTTGTTTTAATAAAGATACTTAGTAAATAATATGGTTATAATATTATATTATGAGAAGGATTTTAAAAAGACTCTATATATATGTAGAATTTTATTTGGATAAAACGTAAGCCGGGCTTACGATTTTTAAAGAGGATCATATGAGAACATTACGCGGCTCCTCCGGTATGTTTTAGTTTGTTAGATGTAGTGTCGCGTGACCCCGTGGCGCTCTTTGGAGGGAATTGCGTAGCTAACTTGATGTAGTGCAAAGTCCCGACCCATGAGGGGTTTGGCTGTGGCGCATGGATATCCAGTCGTCGGGTAGATGTGTTCCCCTTTTGTTATGTTCCAGCCCGTGTATGATTCGCTATCAGCTCGGGTTGGCACTTCAGTCGAGAGTTATTTGCGCCCTCACCCCGGGTAAAAGTATTAGTACGTATATGATTAGATATGGAGGTAATCGATTTGATTTCGATTTCGAAAACCGGGACAAGTATTTTGAGATATATTTAGAAAGTTACGATTTGAAGATATACGAGATTATTTTATGAATTTATTTGAAAAGTAGTTATTTTTGTTATAACTATTTTTAACGAGATTTCACTCACTTAGTCACTTCCGTGACTAATCCTTTCGATTTACATATTTTTAGTTCATGTATCGAAGGTCTAATATCGGGAGTTGCGGGTACTTCGAGAGTGAGAACGCCTATGTTATCTGAATTTCGTATTAATATATTTTATGCTTCCATAATAGTTTTGTATTATTATTTTAATTCCGTAATATATGTATATATATGTGTGTTGTCGTTGTTTTCGAATCAGTTTAGTATCTTGTTTTGTGATGTTTTCGAATCAGTTTAGTATCTTGTTTTGTGATGTTTTCATATGAGAGTATGTGGTATACGAGTGGTATACTGGCGGGTTGCTGCACCCTTTATTTCGGGGTGTGACATGTTAGTCTTCTATTTCATAATATTTTAAGGTCAACATGAAAATTAAGTATTTTACTCGTGTCGCACTTCAATTTTGACATTTTTCCGAAAATAGGATAATTTATTTGTTTTGAAGGTGTTAGACTTCACTTTTTGCATTTTTAAGAATTTTTGCAAAAATATAAATGTGTGTGTGTTAGTCTTCTATTTAGGAGTATTTTGAGGTCAACAAGAAAATTGAGTGTTTTGCTCATGTTACACTTCAATTTTGACATTTTTTAGAAAATAGGATAATTGATTTGTTTTAAAGGTGTTAGTCTTCACATTTTGCATTTTTATGATTTTTTTGAAAAAATAAAAATTTATGTGTGTTTCTGTTAACGGAGTATTTTGAGGACAACATGAAAATTGTGTATTTTTCTCGTGTTACACGTCAATTTTGATATTTTTTCGAAAATAAGATAATTTATCGCTTTTTAAGGTGTTAGAATTGACTTTTTGCATTTTTTACAATACTTTGTATAAATGTGTGTGTTAGTATTCTATTTCAGAATATTTTGAGAACAACATGAAAATTGAGAATTTTTCTCGTGTTACTTATCAATTTTGACATTTTTATAAAACAGGATAATTGTATTGTTTTGAATGTGTTAAACTTCAGTTTTTACATTTTTTAGAAATTTTTTAAATAATAGATATTTGTGTTAGTCTTCTATTAACGGAGTATCTTGAAGACCACATAAAAATTGTGTATTTTTCACGTGTTACACGTCAGTTTTGATATTTTTTTAGAAAATGGGATTGACTTTTTGCATTTTTCATTTTTTAAGAATTTTTTAAAAAAATAAAAATTTGTGTGTGTTAGTCTTCTATTTTGTAATATTTTGAGTACAACGAAATTGAATATTTTTCTCGTGTTACACGTTTATTTTGAAATTTTTTAGAAAATAGAATAATTAATTTGTTTTGAAGATTTTAGACTTCATTTTTTGATATTTTTGGAGCCCATGTTTGAAGTTAAAAGCCCAGTTATTTCTCAAATGTACAAAAAGACCAGAAATCTATATACATCAGCCCATTTAACTCGACAATCCAGCTGGCTGTCCATCTCCTCTACAAGGGAAGGAAAACACGTGTTAACTTTCAGTGCCACGTGTTCGCTTCCTTCACACGTAGCATATCAGTTTTCCAACCCTTCTCTATCTCCGGCTGTCTCACAGACTCACCACCAAAACAATGTCGACAAAGATGGCAAGTGAAGCGGCACATAAATTGATGAACAAAGGAGGGAAGAAGGCACCGAGTGTTATCAAGGACATAGTATTCGGGATAAGCATAGGAGTATTTGCAGGATATTTGTGGAAAATGCATCACTGGAATAACCAACGCAGGACCAGGCAGTTCTATGACTTGCTTGATAGGGGCCTCATCACCGTCGTCGTCGATGATCAACACAACCGAGACGCTGATTAATTGTGTACACATTTCTGTTTTTTAATCTTGCATAATTATTATACTGTCTTTTTATTTTTGAATGTTTATGGTGCAAATTATATGATAATATATATGCGATGTGAGATTGGTTTGAGCGAGCGGAGTCATTCAAATGCATTGATAGGAACTGTGCATATATAGAATCATCATATTAATTTACTTTGTTATTCAATTACAAGTAAATCAATCTTGCTTCTTATTCGAAAATTGAATGCTACGGCCTGTGCCGTGAAAATATTGATCAGTCTTCTATGATACTGATTATATCATTATACACTCGACAAATGATTTCGCACCAATTGTTCGTCAACTAGGGCAAATAAATACGACACTAAGTTCTAATTACCTTGGATTGTTGCTTAAATTACTACAAATTGTGAAGTGGGTTCGAGCCGGATGGTGAAAATCTCTTATTCTCCTCAAACTCTTGCGCGAACTTGCTGTTTTTCATATTGCCATTGAAGAGTTTAACTTTCCTCCATTTATGTGTTTGAACAACTTTGGAATGGTTGTCCAGCTCGGTGGTCGCTGGAAAAGGGCTTGCCCTTGCTACGTGATTGAAGAAACATATCAAAAGAAAAATTAACCTTATGCTCCAGCACAAGTCTCTGCAATCTCCTTTCATGTTTTCTTTTTCGGGGATAATTGAAAGGTTGATTGACAGATTAATTGACTTGGTTGCGAAAATCATGTGACCTCAGTAATGAGGTGAAAGAAAGAAAGGAAGCATAAAAAGCAATAATTTGAGAAACAAGTACTGATGTGACAATTTGGAAGGACAAATAACTTTTGTTTTCTTTCTTGATTGGTTCTCTCTGTATGGACATATATTGATCCATATAGCCATCCGGATTTTCTCTTCGATGTTAAAAGACCACTATTTTTTTTTTTTTTAAATGAAAACACTATACTATGAATTCGGGCATGTCACTATGTCATAAATATCAACTTAAAATTATTAATTCACAAGTTAGTTACATGTTTAGTTGGTAGTTGGAACTAAACGGTGCGTTTAGTCTATAATTGTGAAGAGAGAGGGAGAGAGAGCTCTAAAACTAGCATATTTTTAGAGGAAGGAATCTTGGTATTTTATAATCACTAAAATTACAATCATTAATTTATTCATTAATTTATTCACAAATTATGACAAAGCATCATGTAATATATGTGTGTCCAAAATATGATCAAGAATATATTGAATTGGATGCAACTCAGAGACAACAATTTGATTATATTATTGTTTCTTTTAATTTTATTAATATTATCGTAGCTAGTTTTTTCTTTCCTTTTATTGTCTATTGTAAATTTGTACATATCTTTTTCTTATTTATAAAAAGCGAAGAATACCTTTGGTATTCATTCAAAAAAAAAATTTATTAATATTTTCGAGTTCCCTCTTATATGAGCGAGTTAATAAAATGTTATTTTCCCTTCAAAAAACAAATGTTATTAATTTTTGTGGTGATTTCAGTTTATTGTTTAATAGTACTAATACCACCCATGTCTAGAGAGGAAAAGAAATGGTATGAGAGATAGCCGGAGCAAAGGAGGGAAGGAGGGATAAAGAAGAGGTGCGGATGGACAGGGGAGAGAGAGAAAGATAAGGAAAAAATAGACAACAAATTAAATGAGATTAAATGAAAAGAATTTTTGTTAGAAGTAATGGAGAAAAAAAAAATGATGTAATTGATGCTAATAATTTGAGTACAAATTAATTAACTACTCTTTTATCAAAATGTTGTATGATAGAAGTCCCAAAAAAGAAAACCCTCATCTTTTGAATATTTAAAAAATCTCTTATAAATAAGGTTTTATTTTTAGTTACGCATCGATAAGTGTTAAACTTAACATTCGATGGTTTTAAAAAATATACTAATATACTTATCTATATTTCATATTTAATTTTAGAAAAAAAATATTTTTAGTCTCTTATCCTTTAAAAAAAAGTTCAATTGTCATATCAAACCATTTCATTCACTAAATGATATTCAACCGTGTCACACTCCGTTAAAGCGTAACTGCAATAATTTTGAGGTTATGTGGGTATACTATAGTTCTCTCATCTTTAACTGTTTGGCTTTGTTTGTTTTATAAGTACAGAAATAATTATCTTTGTCAATATGAATTTATTATTCTTAGCAGGTGGAATCAAAAAAATTAGGTTTGATCTTAGAGATTAAGATAACGAAAAAGAACAAGAAAAAGAAATATTTTATGAAACTAAGTAAAAGGAGTACATCATGGAAACATGTCCAACGAGTAGTGCTCTATCCTACAAAGCCAACTCATGGATCTTATGATGATTTATGAGCTAAATTTAAAGCCTTTTTAGCTCCCAATAAAATCAAACTCAACTGAAGTCTTTAGGAAAAAGAGGATATCATATTCCTATTCTGTTCACTTGCTGCATATGTGGAATTCAGATTAGTTGTTTTATATTTTGCTCTATCTAACCTAACTAGATAAGCTTTTGACTCTTTCTAGCTAGATCTCCATTACTTGGATAAATTCATTTCAAGTAGGGTCATTGAAGAATTGAACACAAACGAACTAATTTATGTTCAAGTTCGATTCGATTTGTTATCAATTTCGAACATTTTTTTTTCTATTCGAGTTTAGTTTGTTATTAAATCAACCTAACTTCTTTTTTTTTTGAAGGATACCTAACCAGCAATCGCTAGTTGTGATTGGTATCACGGTTACAAAACATAAAAATAAAAACAATACGAACACCATAGCGACCTGTTACATTGATCATATATTTGATTCCTGAGCTACAAGTTCGTTTTCCATAGCTGTGCTAGCTCCATTGCGGCATTGGTGGTCATCAATGTTGTCTTCTTTACTCCCCTGAAAATTCTGTGATTTCTCTCTAGCCATACACTCCAAATTACTGCGATATGAGTATGTCCCAATGCGACTTATCTTCCGGTTGCATCGTGTGACGGGTTTGGGTCCATTATTGTAGCACACTTGTTTGGTTATGTTTGGGGTTAGATCATAGTTTGTATAAATTTGAATTTTGGTCCATATCTCATTGATTTTTGGACAATGTAGAAAAAGGTGACTAGTTGATTCGTTATTTTGCGCACACATCATGCATTTGAATGGGCCGATAACCCTTTTCTTTTTAAATTCTCACATGTTAATATCCGGTCATGTATAGTGAGCCACTTGAAGATCTTGATTTTCTGGGGCATTTTTGCTTCCCATAGGTATTTATACCAGTGAATTTGTTGACCCGGATCAATTAGTGTATGGTATGCGTTTTTAGTTTAAAAGATATTACTTGTTGTCCATTTCCAGCTAGGGTTGGTATTAATGTTTGTGGAGGTTGAATAGAAAGGTATTATCTTGCATAAGTCTTTGATGAAAAAAAATGTTCTAGTGGGATTTATTGTTAATAAATCTCTAGTACTTGTGATATTGAGTTTGTAGGTTTTTTTGTACCTAATCCTCCAAATTCTTTAGGCAAGCAGACTTTTTCCCATTTTGCAAGTGCTTGGATGGGTGAAAGTTTATTCGTGCCTTTCCAAAAAAAAAGCCCTTATGATTCTTTCTAGTTGTTTGATTAGTCATTATGGTAGTTTGAAACCTTGCATTATGTATGTTGGTAGTGTCGTAAGAGTTGAATTTATTAAGGTGTGTCTTCCGCCGTAGGATAGAAATTTGCCTTGTCAGGCTACGACTTTAGATTGAATTTTATTAATTAGGGGTGTCCATGTTGAGATGTTTGGTTTTTTAATTGTCAGAGGAGATCCAGATATGTCATAGGTAGTTTTTGTTTGGTGCATCTAACTAAAGATGCAACGTGGTCATGTAAATTGTCAGGTATCACGATTGGTAAGAAACTACTTTTGTCCCAGTTTATCTGTAGACCTAACATTTCACAGAAGACATCAAGTGTTTTTGATATAATTTTTATATTTGTAGGAATCAACACATTTCGCAGAAGAAATCAACCTAACTTCTCTACCGGTAAAACTAATTCGAGCATATTTGGTTCAGTTCGATAAGAATTCGAATAGGTTATCAAACGGACAATTAAAGACCAACCTCGAACCAAATTCAAGCAAATTCGAAATTCAAACACAATTAACAGACCTAATTTTCAGAATTCGTCAATTTGTATGAACCTTATGTGTTGTTTGTGGCATTCGAAGTGTTGTTTGTGGCATTCGAATCGATGAAAGTAGAATCTGAATCAGCATTTCAGAATTTTAGTTCTCTACATTTGATGGCGGATCTTTTCAAGCCACATTATTATTATTAGTAAGTATAACGCTATTCCCTCCACCTGGTGCTGACACGTGGAGGGAAGAAATTTTTGTTTTCACCCCATTTTCTTCTCTTTTTACATTTTGATCATTTCTTCCGCTTTTCAATCAATAATTTGTTCATTGCGCAAGGGTATGTATGAAATTTTGTAAGTTTAAATTTATGCGAGGTTTCATTGAAATTTGTCAAGTGACCGTTGTATCCATCTGACACATTGCGACTATTTCATGACCCCTTCCTTATTAATGTGAATATGTCATGATTATATTAATTAAGTTTAAAAACATCCGCGCAAATGATATTTAAACAAATTATATCAAAAAATAATTTCCGCGATAGACTAATTTCATGAATCTTATGCATCTATTGACATCATCATATTTGCAAATATGTCATGATTAAATTATTTAATTCAAACGCACGCGCGCCAATTCGCACGCGCGTTAATTCTATTTAAATAAATTATATAAAAAAATAAAAAAGAAGTATGATGTTCCGCATAATTGTGCGGGGATAAATCTAGTGTAACTTCTTTTTATTATTAAATGCAGAAGAATCTCTTCCGTATTTCTAAACCTCGGTGTTAGTATTTTCTAACTAACTTCAGTACGTCGTACGTACCTTAACCACAAAAACAAATATATTATCAAACAAAATTGAATTGATGGTGCTCATATATATTATTTGAGTCAAAATAATTAAAGCAATGGAAGTTGATTAGGAGACAACTGACAGATTAATACTAAATTAAATCTATGACAGTATAGCCATAATTATTTCCAGAAAAGCAGAATTAATTGAACCTTTTTTCACCTTTAATTGTCATGTCCCCAATTCAATTGTATAAAGCATTCTTACTTTGGAAAAAAAAAACACAATTATTAACTTGTTTAATCATAGCTTCATACTTTAATCACCTACTTAAAGGCCTCCATCCATCGCCGAAATGCTTCACCAACTAATCAACGCTCATTCTCATAATTCGAGCAATGGAAGAAGACGTTTACCTCGAGAGAACACTCGACGAATTCGGGTGGGTGATGGTGATTTTAAGAAGATTTGTTGAAGAAAATTAGATCGTTCTTACGCAAGTTTGGCCATGTATTTCGACGATCATCGATGTATCGCAACTCCGGCAAGTCATCTAATCTAAGGCAAAGATGGGACATCCATTTACTCTTTTCTTTATTTTATCTCTATCTAATTTCTGGTCTTACTTTGTACGTGTGTTTGAGTTCAATAATCGTTTGTTTGCGTACTTTGATATTATGTAATTAAATAATTATTGTATCTATTTTCCTATCTTAATTTACAACGTTATTATTTTCAAAGGCCCAATTAATATAGATAGGCTTTTTCAGTTCAGCCCAATAAAAATCTAATAAAAACCCAATTAATCATTCATATATAAACTGGTTAGTCGCTACCAAGATCGCCATTAATCCAATTGAAACCCTAGATCTTGCGAAGGGAAGAACTAAGGTGAGGAAGATTTCTAATTGTGCTTACATTTGTTCAAATTGGGAGTTGTATGAAATAGGGTTTTGAAATTTATGCTTCTTAATCTGGTTGATGGGCTATAATCTAAATCTTTGCCCAATCGATTCGTTCCATTGAAGCTATAGTATTAACACTCGATTTTCTCCGTTAATAATCTCTTTACGACTTTCATATTTTTATGAAAATTGTGGATGTCTTATATGGAATTGAGAAACCGAGCACATTCAAATCACTTGATTTTCTATTTCTTTGAGAAATTTCACCCTGCTACATTTGTCTTGATCATATTGCCTTTTTAATTAAGAATTCAATTCCTTTTGTTGTGAACACAATTTGTCGGTTCAACAAAGCTTAGAACATAATTGAGATAATTATTTTGCCAATATATAATGAACCTGGCAGACCCTTTTATTCAAATTTCATAATAAATCAACAAATTCAAGAACTCAAATTCAAGGTATTCATGGGGAGTCCATTGTTTTTCAAATTAGGATTATGACCTCAAATCTAAACCAATCTCAAGTTATATTTTTCTTCTTAAAACTTGTTAAATCTGAATCAAACTACTATGTGATTTCAAAAATTAATGGGTTATGAAGTATATATTTAAAGTCTTCATTTATTTTTATTAAAGGGTAAATTTCATGATTTTCACCTTAAATTACTCAACTTTGTGTTTTAAATACATAGGCCGATTAATTTTCAATATTTCTAAATTAGTCAGATTTTCATCCATTTTTGTATAGAAATAACATAGTGTCCACATTAATTTTGATGTGGACATGTTAATATTAATTGTTTCGATGCTAAATTTCGAGTCTTCACTGAACTTTCATGTTGGATCACAAATACAAATACAAACAATAATTTTCGAAATTTGGAATGATATTTGTAAAATTTAGTGTCTTGGTTATAAAATATTATAGTCAAGTGACCTATGATGGTACAATACTGAAATTCAATGATTTGTTGTGATTTGGCATTGAACTTTAGATAAATATTCAGTGTTCAAGTCAAAAACTCACAAAACACCGATGATGTCGACCTATATCATTTTTGTTAAAATTGGATGAAAATTAATGGAGTGATCTAATTGGGATAAATTAAAAGTTCTGTGACTTGTCGAGGATAATTGAAGTTTCAGTGATTTTTATTGATCAAAACAAGTCAAATGACATTTTTATTTTCTATTATTAAATATAGACTGATTAATGTTGCCGGGCCAAAAATATGCTTGGTGTCCAATTTTGATCAAATATTGTCGACATGGCTAATCCAATTATTATTAGTTTTCTTTATATATTCAATATGCTTTTACATTTTCAATATGTTTTTTTACTTGTCAAATTTATATTTTACTTATCTAGTATATATATTTTCTTACTTCTCCAGTATCTATATTCGATATGTATATGTTTGAATAATAATCTATCAAAGCTTTTTCATGCAAAATATGTGTTTTCGAATAACAATATACACTTTTGCATGTTCAATGCTGTTTTTTAATATCAATGTACTTCTTTTTGTTTTGGTTTGTAAAAGAAATCTCATATTTGCGAAATCAATATTTACTGCAATAAAATATACATATTATTGTGTATAATAATTAACTTAACCCCTTTGATTGTGTATAATATAATATATTTTTTTTTAGTGTTTGAAAGTTGTTAAAAGATAAAACTACTATTTTTTTAGAAGAAAAAAGGAACAAAATAATGTGAGGGGCCAATAAAATTTCCAAAAGTTTATTAGTGGGCGGCGCAAAACTTTCTAAATAGATATTTGTATTTCCAATATATTTTTAAATTACTTCTTTTGAATAAATTCGGTATACATCAATGCTATATTGAAACAAAACATTTACATAATGATTGATAAATTCCAATGATTTAAATTGCGGCGCAATATAGCGCTGCAATATGGCGCAATATGACGCAATATCGGGGATCATGTGTAAATTATTGTTCAAGCGCAATAGACCGCTATATCGCAATTTAAAACATTGAGAAATTCAGTACGTTGCTAATCTTATTGGCAAATTCAGTAGTACTTTTCTCAAATCAGTGCTTAATTGATGACTTTTAATATCCCAGAAATGGTATTCGACGATTGTTGAAAGGTTCACATCTTGCGCTCACAATCAGAGTCTCGTCAATTAATCTGTAGATTTTGTTGCCTGTGTTCTATCCAATGTTATAAAAATCGGTCTAGGCGGCCGCCTAGGCGCTAGGCGTTGGGAAAACGCCCACGTTTAGCCTAGGCGTTCCTGTCTAGGCGGAATTCCGCCTAGGCCCGCCTAAATAGCGTCTAGGCCCGCATAATTCCGCCTAGGCCCGCCCAGGCCAAATTTTTTTTTTTATTTTTTATTTTTTTATTAAGACCCACAACTCATTTCCTTTCTTATTTCTATTTTTAATAATTTTATTTTGTGATTTATTTGAATTTGTATTAATGGTATTTTATAGATTTCATGTTACAATTTGTTTGGACGTTGTTTTAAATAAATTAATATGTAGATTTCATGTTATGATTTGTTTGGACGTTGTTTTAAATAAATCAATATACATTATTTTTAGTATAAAAAATTATAGCACAAATTATAATATATAAAAATTAAAAAAATGACAAAAACTATGTAAAATTACAAATCCGCCTAGATCCGATTAATCCCCGATTAATTCTAGGCGCTAGACGGTGCCCGTCCGCCCGACTAGCGTCTAGCGATTTCTGTAACATTGGTTCTATCAGCGGTTAAGAGTTCATAGGAAGAATATAACCTTATGCGGGCCTATAATTTTCGAAATGGAGAAAAGTCCTTGTTCATTCATTGCATTGCACAGGAATCATGTCTGATATCTAGTCTAGAATTAAGATTTGAATAATTTCAATGACCCACAAGGATTGTGTATTTGGATTTTGGAGTGAATTAAAAATATGTGGCCATTGTGCTGTGAACTGAGATGTCATTCTCCATTCCCCATAGATGGAATGCCATAGGGTTAAAAACAATTTCTAATTTATACATTTAAACACTGATATTTCAACATCAATTTTTAATTAAGAGAGTTAAAAACACAACTACTTGAAAGTTATCCAAAATAACTTTTAAGTTCGAAGTGAGTTAATAAAAAAGGCAGTACTTTCGCGAGTTGCGAGGGTCAAATTTACTTTGTCGAGGGCAAATTGAACATCTTTTTTTACAATATCAAATTCGACTTGTATTTATTATGTACGTCGCTATTTTTATCTTTTACAAATTTGCTCTTTCTATTGCAAGAGCCAACATGATTGATTCAAGGGAATCAATACAATTTATAAAATTTAATGCTTGTAAATAAACAATCCCATACTAATGTCAAGTTCCTCCCACGAAAAATTGGTGTAATTGGAAAAATACACATCAAACAAAATCCCTCCATACATACAAAAGGCGTCCGCAAAATATTAGTGAATAAACCCAAAAATAACACCAAAAGAGAATACACAAATGAACATAAAAAAATAAGGAGTTCGTCTCATCTCATTTTCTATACAAATTAATAATTCGACAAGCTGATTGCTCGATGATACCACTATGAACAAAAACCATGTCATACGCAATTTTAACTCGTTGTTATTGTCTTTAAACAAGAGCATTACTTAATGCCTTATAAACTGCTATTAGAGATGCATGAACCTGGTTCACGAAATCTCACCGCGGACCAGACAGCTCCATGGCTTCTAAAACAAGTGACGAATCATCTGCTGGCATTTCCAAGTATTTGAGAGGGATAAACTCTTGAGACCTACATTTCATAGGGGTGTCCACATTTTGCGACGCCTCCCATTTCTCGGCAAGACCGTCCCCTTCTAACATGCGCACCACTTCTGACATCTTGGGTCGTTGTGAGGGATGGTACTGGGTGCACAAAAGGGCAACCTGTACCATTTCCTCTAGCTCCACTCTATCATAGTTGGTCTTCAAGTCTTTGTCTACTAAGATCCCTAGTTTGCTCTCTTGATGTAGCTTCTTCACCTAAAATAAATAAATAGTACAACCGCCAATTAATTGATGATATTTACATCTCTATTAACCACCAATAAGTAATAATAAAATAATAGTATTACCCAATCAAGCATGCCTCCTTTTTGGTTGGCCAATCTACCGAAATCCAAAGCCTTTTGACCGGTAATCAACTCGAGCAACAAAATTCCGAATCCAAAAACATCGGTCTTTTCAGAGGACTGACCAGTGGACAAATACTCCGGAGCAATATGCCCCACGGTTCCTCGCACGGCGGTGGTCACGTGAGATTCCCTATGGTCCAACAACTTGGCTAAACCGAAATCCCCAACCACGGCCTCAAAATCCACATCGAGAAGCACGTTCGCCGCTTTCACATCTCGATGGATTATTTTGGGGTCGCATTGCTCGTGGAGATATAGCAGCCCTCTTCCCGTACCCAACGCTATTCTCCTCCGTTTTGACCAGTCCAAAGCCGGCCTCCCGTTTATATTTTCTCTTAGAAGAGAAGCGACGCTTCCATTGGGCATGAAAGGGTAGACGAGAAGGCGTTCGTTCTCCGCAGTACAAAAACCAATTAACCTTAACAAATTGCGATGAACAGCTAGACTTATCATTTCGACTTCGGTTTGAAATTGTAATTCCCCTCCAACCGCATTATAATCTTTCAATCTCTTCACGGCAACGATGGACCCGTCTCGTAAGCATCCTTTGTATACAATTCCGTATCCTCCTTCGCCTAATATGTTCTTCGAGCTGAAATTGTTGGTGGCTACTCGGAGCTCTTTAAGACAGTACCTCTTAAGATGTCCCAAACAAATTTCCACATCGTATTGATCTGTTTATTAAAGTCTCGAGTCAATAATCATCAATATTATTTTAACACAATATTTAGATCTGAACAAAAGAGCTGACCGTGGATATCGAAGAAGATTTGTTGGTTGTGTTTATGGCGTCTCCAAAGAAAGATGGCGATTCCGATTAGAAGTATGGTAAGTGATCCTATACCTATACCCAATGCAATTGCCAGGTGTCGGCTTCTGCTTGCCCCGGTCTGCGGTTGAACTGATACACATCACGTTCTTTCAGTTTCAGTCACAATGGATATAAAATATAAATACATGTTGAGATGTTAATTATACGCACGGTTTAAATCTTCAGGTGGATAAGAAAGAGGGTCGCGAGATATGGAGGTGCAATTATTTCCAACATTGACATTACATATTAACGGATTTCCCATAATGCTGCAATTCATTCCATTCATGAAAGTGTCAGTCAAATAAGGATATTATTGAACCAAAAGAAAGATTGACAAATCAGGTTGAAATAAATGACATACTTGAATGTTCTTGCAGATATCTTTGGTATTGGACCACTCAAGTTGTTGTACGAAAGATCCCTACACCATTAGTTAATTCAAAGAATATTAACTCTAATGCATGAATTTCAAATGGTCATTGATTGAAAAAAGGAAAAAGAAAAGGCGAACATACATGAGTGTGAGACTATCAAGACTGGAAAGAGAATCAGGGCACGCTCCGGATAAACTGTTATTATTCAGCCTTCTGCCAAAAATAATAAAAGATAAAAAATATTAAACAAAACTCCATTCATGAAAGATAAAGTTGTGTGAATTGTGATGAACTTACAAATAATTGAGCTTCTCAAGGTCGCCAATCGAGCTAGGAATGCCTCCAGTAAACTGATTATTGGAGAGATCCAGTGTTTCTAGTCTCTCTAACTTGCCAATCTCTGACGGTATGCGCCCTGCTATACCATTATTCTGCAATAGCCTGCTCATAAAACATATACATTACAATATTACTAACATTCCAAAATGAATATTTAAACAAAATGTGAACTTACACGGACTGGAGCCTGGTGAGATTTCCGATACTAGGAGATAAGGTTCCCGACAAACTTTGGCTCGGCAACCCTCTGTTGTTTGCATGATAAACCAACCAAATTAAAATTAGGTTAACGTCACAAAATTAAGAAGCAAGATAGAAATTGGGAAAGAAGAGAGCATACAGAGCGGAGACGTAACCATCGGAAGTACAAGTGACCATTCTCCAACTACAAGGATCGACTGAGTTTATGTCCCAATTCTCCAACACGTTATATGGATCGCTCAGTTCCATTTTTATCCCCACCAATGCCACCACTGCATAATCATATTACAATTTTACATTATGTTAACACAATTAGAGATTCACCATGAATTCGCTAATTAATAACTGGAGAAGAAGCAGTAACCTTCATAGTTGATGCCAGAAGGAGAAAGGCTAGCACAGGAGGCATCCAAACAAGCCCAAATCAACAAACCAAAAATCCAACAAAAGATATATCTTCCACTATCCATCCTTTCTGTCTTATTCGTTGTTGCCTTGTTCTTCCTTCAAAATAGCTTAAATCTTCTCTTCATGGCAACCGCATTCGCCACCAATATCTCAACCTACCAATCAAACCCACTCGACCACCAAACTCTTTACAACGAAATCTTTCGAAAATGACCCAAACCAAGTTGATGGCTCCACAAACCCAGCAATAAGTAAGCTTCGAATCCCCAATTATTGGGGCCTTGAACTCAATAGCTCAACTCTTTCTCCCCCAATGGTTCACCAAATTTCACTAAAAAAATCTACAATGTCTCAGTGCTTCCGAATTCCACCCAATGTAGACAAGGCTATGTCGATATCCTCGAGTACAGGAGCAGAGCCAGGAGGTTCTCTCTTTCTTCCTCTGAGTAGAATGAAGCTCAGCCCTCTGAAGCGGTGATCTGACTGCCAGATTTGTCTAGTAAAAGCAATAAAAACGCATAATTTCTTTGCTTGCTTGTTTGCTTCGTCTGCAGAGTTACAGCAAGAGCTACTGATGAGTCACCACACACACACACAAACACACTCTACACTTCAAATGCTGCTATTTTTGTAAGTTTCAGTCAAAAAGGAAACAAAATTGCAGAGTACCGAGAGTGAAAACTTGGAGAGGATACGGACAGAGGGAAACAGTGAAAGGGGATCTGATGGATGATAAGAATAAAGAAAGAGAGAATAATAAAATTGAAGGCCAAGGCGAAAAGCATGCTGACAAATTAGATTAGACACAACACAACACGAACACAAGACGAAAAGCCCAACACGGGCAACAGACTGTAGGGGTGTCAACGGTTCGGATCCGGTTCGCATAGTGGTCATACCAGATCCATATTCATATTGTCGGATCCGGATACGGTTTGGATAATAAACGAATACGGATACGGTTCGGATATTGTCGGATACGAATACGGATATGGTTCTGTTTCGAATATTAAAACGAATATTATGTTATCATAACGTAACTTACTTTTTAGCTATAAATATATATAATTTGTTACATGAACGATAAATATGATTATATTTAAACATAATTTTACGATTGTGAGTTAAATCATTTACAAATCATTAATTTGTATATGATTTTTTAACTAATATCAAATATAATACATAAAAATAATATATAATATGAGTATCCGGATCCGATTTCGGATACTCGAATCTAGTTTCGAGTATCCGGATCCTAAAAATACCCGGATCCGAAACACGGATCCGGTTCCCGCACCAAAACCGAATATCGAATCCGGTTCCGAATCTTAAAATTAACAACCAGATCCATATCCGGATCCACTCGGATTCGAATATTTTTTTCGAATCCGGATATTTTTTCGGATACGGTTCGGGTCGGTTCGGACAATATCCACACCATTGACATCCCTAACAACAGTACATCAAATTTAGTTTGATTATAGCAAGAATTTGAGGAATTAATTAATCTGGCTCGGAGAATAAAAGTTGGGTGGTTGGGTGGGTGTTATGTTGTTGTTCTTTGTGCTAATTTTATTCTTTTTAGTTCTCGGGAAGGGAAAATGAGAATTTTATATATTATTGTATAGTATGTGAATTGTATGGCTTCACTGTAATAAAATATTTTTTTGAAAACATGGTCCCTTTTTTTTATTTGTTTATTTAAAAGGGAAAATGATGGGACGGGAAATGCTGAAAAGGGGGGTGGTGTGGGCAGGGTCAGGGTGGGGGTCTGAAAGAAGCAAGGGGAAGGCATGTGATATGATCTGATGATTCGAGGAATCGAGAGCAGGCAGATAAAAGCAAACGGTTGAAGATAAAAATGGGGAAGTTTTTGAAATAAGAAAAGAAAGTAGTGGGGGCCAACGCCAATGGTGAATGCCAATGGGAATGCAAGAGGGGAGGTCACATGATAAGGGTTGTGCTAATGCATGGCTGTCAATACGATCAATAGTGACCCATTGCCTTCCTCTTGTCTTTCCCGTTGTCCCTTTCTTCTCCTTTCTTTTGTCTCCAATCCAAACTAACTCTGGCCTCTGGGTCAATACACATGTTAAAACCAATCAAGATAATACAGAGTAATAATAGTAGAATCTCACAATAGTAATACTTGATTTTGTCCTGATTGGTATTGCAAGTTTAGCTCGTAATTCGTGGGTGATTCGTGTCTCGTTCGTACTCGACTCGATTATAAATCGGTAATAAGTCACTTGACATCAGCTCGGAAATAATTGGGCCGAGTCGAGCCAGCTCGAAAATCATACCCCTCTTTTGTTGATTGTTAATTAAGATAATAAAAATAAAGAGCCAATAAAGTATCGAGTGAAAAATCGTCATAATATTAAAATTCCAAGAATACTTTTTTTTCTTTATTTTTCTAGAAAATCGAGCACTCGAGATCGGACCGCAGTTTGCAATATCTCGATTTCTCTATCACTTTGATATTTTATTAGTTTGGTTTTATATTATATGTTCGAATTGTTAAGATATTATGCGTCAAGTTTTTTATTAAAAATGTTTTGTTATGTCGACAACTATCCAAAAAACGTGTGAGTTAAATTTAATTAGATTTGCGTAACAAAGTCATTGTCAAACCGTAACCGAGCTAACTCGCTTCAAAATGAGGAGAACCTAAGTTCGAATTTTTAACTCGAATCTTAATGATAAAACGAACGGAACTTGAACTTGAACCGAATATAGTTTTTTCTCAAACTCGACTCGATTGTAGCCCTAAACATATTCAACGGAAATATATTTTTAAATTACATTAATGAGATCTACGGATTATAATCTTCACTATCCAATCCAACTTATAATATAAAGTAAGGTCCAAATGAAATTAGTGAATGGTGATGCTAACTGACGAAAGGAAATTAAATTATTAAGATTGATTCTAGTTACGGGTCAATTTGGGTCATTTCTTTGATGCACAAGTATTTTGTAATTTAGGAAATTAAATTTGTAGGAATTATAATCGTAAAATAAGCATTTTCAAGGAATATGTAAAATTGAACCTAAAAATATAAATAAATGTTTGGATTCATTATAGAAATATATTTTAGGGAAAGAAGTAGAGGCGTGAAAAACGAAAGAAAACTAAAGACAGGTCACTTTTCTTCTTTTATTTTCTAAAAAAAAGTTGGTTTCAAATTAATATTTGAAAAAGTATATACATAAAATAGACTAATAAAGGAACTGTATATTGACCATTAATCAACACAATTTGTTACAAGATCCAACTTCATCTTCATTGTGAGATCAAATAGGATATCATCATATCAAGGAGCAAAGATTGTCCTTGTCCTGTAATCATCTAGAGTAGCATCGACTAGTGCTATTACACTTAGTGATGGTCAGGGAGAAGGTTTCTATAGAATCGATAAAATCACATCCAACACTCTGAGAAGGTTTCTATAGAATCGATAAAATCACATCCAACACTTTGAGGTGGAAACAGAAATGCAAATATTGTGCTGCCCTTTCTATTAGGGATGCTTTCCGAACCTTGCGGTCCTGCTCGGCATTTTTAAGGATATTTTTGGAATGATCAGCTGCTACTTTATATTTCTTCGAATGTTGATCAAGTTTTTACTTAATTTTCTCCAATATCTTGGAAGTTCGGTTTGATTGATTGTGATAAATTTTAAATAAATCCAGCCGAATTACTCATGTTCATTTCTCTTTTTTCAAATTATAGACTATAATATAGATTATGATTTGTGAATGATTTATGAATTATGAATTATGAGCCTTTAAATAAAATATTATTATATTGTTAATTCATGCAATTGATATTGCTTGCTCTGCATGCATGTTATGAAGACTAAATGCATATGTTATGAAGATTAAATGCATATGTCGTGAAGAGAGATCGTTCTGTGCATGAAAAATAAATACGTGCTCAGATAATCATGTGATAGACTAAATATCTACATTTGTTAATGCAGACAACATGAGCTTCAATAAAAATCTTACTCTTGGTCCTTTATTTTACAATACATCGTTTCAATCTTTGTTTCAATCTTACTTTCGATCCTTTATTTTTCACTATATTGTTTCAATCTTACTCTCGGTCCTTTAGTTTCCACAACATTGTTTCGATCTTACTCTCGATCCTTTCCTTTATTTTCACTACGGGGCCGTTTGATTTGAGAGATTTTAAAGGATTAAGAGAGAAATGACATTTCAATCTATGACAAGTGTTATGTACATGTGCTTGATGTGAGAGAATTTAAGGAATTAGGAGAGAATGTGAAGTCATGTTTGCGATGTCTCTCTCCTCATTTTTCCATTAAGTGTTGTCACCAAAAATAATGAGAAAACACAAGACAAGACTTTTTCATCTCTATATATGTACATTATAAAATTTTGTTAAATAATTATGTCAAACAATTATGTGTATTGATTATTTAATTAATGAATAATTAATATTATCATACATAATTAATTTATATTTCAAAATTAAGTACTACTGTATTATTTTTGTATGAAACATAATGATAATAAATACATAATATATATATACAGGTTTGCTAAGGAGAATCCAAAAAAAATTCACGCGTGAAAAATATACTGATGAAACTAGCAAAATATGAAGGAAATACAGTTTTTGATCAACTAGAAGAAAGTACAAAATAAGGATGATCAAAGAATTGAACTCACAATGAGATTGTGAGAATTCTTGAACCAGGAAAGGGTTCGTTCGAACGAACTACATAGTGTGTTCGAACGCACTATAGTTAGTTCTACTAAATAGTGATTCAGTTCGAACGAACTAATATAACATACTAACAGTGACTGGTTCATTCGAACGAACCCAAAAGTGAGTTCGTGTTGGGAATTCGCCCGACCCCGGGCCCGCGCAGCGGATATGAAGGCCCGGTCCGGTTCCCTAAATCCAAGATCACGCCATGACTTCGAGGGTACGATGCAAAGTAGGATAGACGATTACCAGCGTGAAATTGATCACGCACGACGGGTTGATCGCTCGCATCCTTCTCTTCCTTCGGTGTCACGTTGGTGACTAGCCCGTACGTCCCATACCGCACCTCTCCCACCGTCTTGACACGCCTCGGGTTGTCTTCGTGCGTTCCATGCCCGCATGCTTCCACAGCCCGTTACTCGATTCGCTCGTTTCCGTCTTCGGCAGATTTCGTTCCTCCGAATCGATCACAACCGAAAGAGCCCCAGATGTTGCTCCTCTACGTGTATCCACCTTGACTCGTAAGACGTCGGTCACGGGTGCAACTGCCTAGACGAAGCACCGGCAAACTTGCTCGATCGATTGATTCTCTTCTCCGAAAAAACTGTTTTTCTCGGTTCTCTCTTTTTACACCCTTTCACTCAATAGAAAGATGTCTCTCAATATTTCTGGAATATTCTGAATATTCTGAATGAATTCACATCTGGATTGACCAGAGAGAGAGAGAGAGAAACATCATATTTATATCACATAAGATTAGGATTGGCCAAAAGACATGTATATCCAATATACACTCTTTCACACAGAAAGTTGCATGAATCTGTCCAGTATTCGGTCCATAAGAAATTGGTAAATTTCTCTGACAGAAAATCAACCAACACGAAAGTTGTATATAATCTTATTATCTACACGACCCAATTTGGCCTTGCCCAATTGGAGTTTGTATGCAAAAGTTATAACTGTTTTACTAACTGTATGTCATACTGTTGCACCCTTTCGGTATTTCATAGAAACGACACTGATACTTCGTTCATATGAAATATATTTCTACATGAAGGTTGTAGATAATCTTATTATCTATCTAACCCAATTTGAACCATTCAAATTGGATTTTCCTACTGAAAGATATGACCACGAATGTACGCTTACATTCGTTTATCCTTGTGTACACTTTTACGGTTGATCCTGAAACTGTATTTCCTTCAGTTCGAACGAACTATGTTCCGAATTGTTTGTTTCAGTTTTTCCTGAATTGATTGTCGTAATTAATGGCTTGATCTGAGATGAATGGTATATAATCTTAGATTTGGTGGAATAGCAACAGTGGTTCACTTCATCTTCTTCACCAAGTTAGCCATTAGAGAGAGAGAGAATTGGAGAAAGAGTTTCTTCAAGTTCTAGATTCAAGCAAGATTACGTGTAAGTATTCTAGGAGGATTTACACGTTACCGGAAGGCAACAACTCGAGGTGGATACGAGTAGAGAGATCTCAACTGAGATCTTGGATTGTGATCTAAGGAGAGCAAGAACGAGCAAGGTCGGATCCTAACCGGAAGAATTCCGGTTGTATACAACAAATCGGAGCTTCGAACAAGGTGTCGAATCGCGCGGGCGAGGGACGTCCGTGTCGCCGGAGTCGAAGCAAGGAAAAGAGAAACTACGCAAGAATCAACCCTTCTCCGTGATCAATTTCACGTGGTATGATTCTCTTGAATTAAAAGTTAATTTCATAGGATAGTTGCATAATTAGATTCGTATCATTGAAACGACGACGTGGTCCTCGGGATCGGATCGGACTGGGCCCTTCAATCCGCTGAGCGGGGCTCGGTAGTGATGCCGATGCCCAACAGTGGTATCAGAGCGATCGTTGTCGATTCATTGATCGAATCGAATATGAATAAGTGTTATTCGTGTTCTTGCATAGAATTTAGCATTTTTATTAAATTTCGATGTTAAAACAAGTTAAAATCTTACTAGAGATTAATCATGAGATGATTAATAGTATCTAGAAGGGATCATGAAAGAGTTGTATGATCGATTGTTCAAGAAACTATCAAAATCAGCAAAAATCAGGATTAAAATTCGTGAAATTACTGTGTACGTTCGAACGAACTTAGAGTTGCGTTCGAACGAACATGGAAAAGTCGCGAATGGGTTAGGAGAAAACTTATTAATTAATGGTTAGTTCGAACGAATGTAGAGTTGCGTTCGAACGAACATCATGTAATCATTGGTGGGTTCGAACGAATAATGTATTCGTTGGAACGAACCTAATCCTGGTGAAATGAAGTTTTGGTTCGTTCTAACCTAGTGAGAATTCGTTCGATCGGACTAATGTAGTCCATTCGAACGAATCATTAGTGGGTTCGAACGAATATTTGATTCGTTCGAACGAACCCAGTTATGGAAATTTTGGAAATTTCTAAGAAAAGAACAAACACTACAACACATGTGATTTTTAGGGTCGGGCCGCCCCTAAAATTTGCTCATTATTGGGTCGGCCAGCCCCAATAACCCTTTTGGGTCGGTTAAAATAGGGTCAGCCCGACCATGATAGTTCGAATACTTGGGTCTGCCCGCCCCAATAGACTTCCACCGTCCCAATAACACTTTTGGGTCGCCCTATTATTGGGTCGGCCCGTCCCTAACTCCAGGGTCCGCCCGCCCCTAAATGCCTGCCCGCCCCAATAACATCTTGCAGCTGCCCGCCCCAAAAAATCCCCGCCCCAACAGACTAATGGGTGGGCCCGCCCCAAAACCTACCGACCCAAAATCTCTGCCAAAACTGCTACTGTCCGCCCCGCCCACGTTACTTCTTTCCCGTGACTTCCTCTCCTCTCTCTCTCTTTTCCTCTTTCCTCTTTCTCTCACGCCATCACTCTCCCTCCCTCTTTCTGCCATTCGACTCCCATGCCATCTCTTTCCATCCCTCCTCTTTTGTGCTCTTTCTCTACCTCTCTCCTCTCTTGTGCTCTTGTGCTGGACAATAATGGCTGCCAAGCCCCTTCCTCGCTTTGTCTTATGAAGATGTAGTACTGGTGGTGACTGGTGATAGGTGACCGCCTCCCCTCGCCTATTCTCGCCTCGCTTCTCACGTGCACGTTTTTTTTCCTTGTTCCCCTCTTTTGCTATTCTTTTTTGGGCTTCTTGCGATTAGGTTTCTTTCGTTTACGTTTTGTAAAGGTTTACTTTCACTCTAGCATTTCGTCGAACACCTTGTGTGCAGACTTTTTTTGTTTGTTTGTCTCAATTTTTGCATATATGAAGCAGTTACTATAATTTTGCTAATTGTTGGTATTTCTTTCGATTAGGTTTTGTAAAGGTTTAATTTTCACTCTAGCATTTCGTCGAGAACTTTGTGTGCAGACTTTTTTTTTGTCCCAATTTTTGCATATATGAAGCACTTACTATAAATTTTCTCTAAATTTTTGCTTGGTATTTTTATGATTTTGCTGGTATTTTCGAATTTGTATTAAATCTCCCTCTAGCATTTGAAAATTAATTTCAGTGTTATTCAAATCTGGATAAATAGATGGGAATTTTTTTTATAACTATCCATTTTTTAAAATCTGGATATATTAGTTTCACGCAATTCCTTTGGAATAAAAAGTTAAAAAACTGTTTTAATAGGGCTTCAATTGTTTAATTAGGGTTTGTTTTCTCTAATTAAAACTGTTTTTGACCCAACATCAAAAACACGATTTCTACTTTTGTTTTTTGAAATATTTTTTACTGATTTTTCAAATATTTCATTAAAAAAAAATTAGGGTTTTTATTAAATATTTCTTCACTGTTTTTCATATTATATTCAGGTAAAGAAAACGATTCAGATTATTGTCACGGATTTGGTCCATTTGTTAACGGGTTGAAGAAACAGATTGTAAGTTGGCTCCTCAAGAAGCTTCGATGCTGGTAATACTCGATACCTACATTAATTTGAATAAATTACTTCGCAGATGTTTAATTCATATTATATTCCATTTTATTTGGAATATTTGCTAATTTGTGTATTTTTTATTTTATTTACAGAGGACCCCGAAATTGCAATAGTTGTTCTCAGCTTCGACAACCAATTCCAGGTCGTCATTTTTTCCTCTCTATTCATCTTTACGAATTAACGAATTGTTGGATTTTATACTAACTTAGTTTATTTTTATTAAATAATATTACAGTACTACTCATTATAAAAAATCATTTTACAAAATCATATTTCAATTTTCTGATCATTTTTTCTTTTATAAATTCTTTTCCAAAGGATAAATATGATATTTTTATAAATATTTTTGTAATGGTTTTTAGTTAAATAATTTCTAGTTTCTTTCTCACTGTTCTTTTTTTTACCTTGTTTATATTAATTTATTTATTTAGGGTAAATTTAATTAATTTATTTAGGGTATTCTTTACCTTGTTTATATTAATTTATTTATTGGAGGTGGGTCACGAAAGGGCTGGAGGTGCGTCTCGGAGGGGCAGGAGACGGGTCGCGAAGGGGCAGGAGGTGGGTTATTTGAAGAGTTGCTCGATACATTGGATTGGAGGAGTTGCTCACAGTGATTATAGCAAGTATTATTTTTATCAACAAATATACTATTTATAACTAACTATATGATATTAATGAGTTCCTTTTGTGTGAATAATGACGTGTATACAGTTTAACCCAGTATATTTTTATAATCGGGTCCTTCGATTAGAAAGTTAGGGTTTGGAGCATAACAGACATGAAAACATGGATTGGTACGACCTTCACAAAATGGTCACTGCCATTTGCTGCACTCCTCACGGCCAGGTCTAGAATAAATCCAGAGACATTTTTGTAAATTGTAATTTATTTTCTTTTTTCTGAGATTTCGGAGGTTATTTTTTAATATGATTGTGTATAATATGAGTGTGTGTAATTTGTGTGTTGTGTGTATGTAATGTGTGTTGGTATGTGTCTCTGTGTGTGATATTATTTTGTGTGCATCATGTGTATAATATAAGTTTTGATATTAAATAATCAATAGTAAATATTATAATATATAATATTAATACTAATTATATATAATATATATTATGCATTCAGAGGCGGCCTGACACAATGAAATGACTGCCCCAATAAGGTATTAGGGTCAGGCAGCCCCAATAAGTCTGACGCGCGGGTACAACGTACTTTCGACAGTTTTAAAGTGGGTAATTGTTATAGGGTCGGCCTGCCCCAATAATACACAGCCCCAATAAGCATTTAGGGTCGGCCCGCCCCTGACAGGGTCGCAACTTTCAAGGTCGGTTTGTCAGGGTCGGCCAACCGCCCCAATAAGCTTTAGGGACGGTTTTGAGGTCTTTTTGGGTCGGTTTTGGCCGCCCCAATAAGACAAAAATGTTGTAGTGAAAACTTAAGTTAGTTCGAACGAAATTTGTTGTTCGTTCGAACGAACTATGTTAAAATTTTGCTGGTTTAGTATTTAGAATACAAAATCAAAATTTGTTTAAATCATGCTCATAAATTCACATATATCATCATAATAACTTGTACAAATCAGTATAATATGATTATATTGACATTAAAATCCTTGCATAATATTTATGTCATAAAATGTCTTCCATGTTCACAACCTCCGAGATTGGTCTTACACTTTACACGGTTTCAGGCCAAAGTCGGGCGTGTAATGTTGTATGTATCAATGTGAGAGGCAAGCATTGGTTGAGGACAAATGCGGGTTCAGGCCAAAGTCGGGCGCATTTGTAGTTCAATTGAACGATATGTGAGCACGGTTGTGACTTAACCGTCCAAGCCAATCCGATTGGAGTTCGGGGCATAGTTAGGATGCACAAACGGAATTCGAATTATATATGATATGGTTTGATACCGAAATCCTATAAAGGATCAAGAGTCGCATTGGATGCGATTAGATTTATCCTACCTAAATAATGATATCACATTTGTCGGCCAAAGTCACTTGTGTGAGGATCATAAAATATGGGTCTTGAAGTGTTATTGGATTTAGAATCCCGAATCAATATAAGGGTTATTGATTTGATAAAAGTAACATATTTCATATCATCATATAAGCATATAGCATAAGTTCGTACATGTTAGTATCAATCTCATTATAAAGTATTTTTCCGTTGTAGAAATCATAACTTCAAGCAACACCAACTCCATGTCGATTAGATCGGTCTTGGAAAGGGAGAAGCTAGTCGGCAAGAACTATCTTGACTGGCACGCAACCTAAGAATTGTTCTTAGGCAAGAGTGCAAGAGTCACGTGTTAGACACAAAGATGGTGACTCCCGATGATAAGGCTTCGTCCGAAGAAAAGGCGGCATTTGACAAACTTAAGAAGGAGTCAAATGACGTGACGTACCTCATGTTGGCATGTATGGACGCGAATTTGCAGAAGCAATTCGAGGATTCAGATGCGTATGAGATTAACGCGACGCTCAAGGAAATGTTCCAAGAGCAAGAACGGATTGAAAGGTTCAACACGTTGAAGGAGTTGGTTAACTGTAAGATTCCTAACGGATCTTCGGTTAGCACTCACGTGTTAAAAGTTCAATCGTTGATTGATTGTCTCGAGAAATTGGGAGAAAAGGTGTCACCGATAATGCAACAAGATTTGATCTTGTGTGCATTGCCACCGATTTTCTCAACTTTCGTGACGAATTATCATATGCACTCGATGAACAAGACGATTCTCAAGCTCCATGGGATGCTCAAGAACTTTGAGTCGGAAATGCTTAAGGCATCGGGGGAACCCAAAGAAAGAGTTGCTAAGGATGTCCTCATGATTCAAGGTGGGATACGTAAGAAACAAAAGTCCAAGGGCGGTGCAGGCAAGTTGTTGTCCAAACCTAAAACTAAAGGAAATGAGAAATCCGAGGATGTCACCTGCTTCCATTGCAAAAAGAGTGGGCATTGGAAGAGAAATTGCAAGATTTACCTCGAGGAGGTGAAGAAAAGCAAGGGGAAGGCTTTGGAAGCCGGAACCGCATGTATGACTATTATAGATGTTAACGTTTCAATTTTGGACAATTGGGTATTAGATACCGGTTGGGGAACTCATATTTGTCGAAATATGTAGGTTCTTCAAAATAGAAGGAAGTTAACACGAGGTGAAGTGGATCTTCGAGTTGGGAATGGAGCAAAAGTTGTTGCGTTGGCCGTCGGAGATGTTTATCTTACTTTACCAAGTGAATTTATTTTAGAACATAATAATTGTTATTTTGTTCCAAGTTTGTGTAAGAACATCATTAGTGTGTCTAGACTTGCTAATGATGGTTATGAATTTATTATTAAGAATAATGAATATTCTATTTGTAAGGATAATTTATTCTATGGAAATGTTCTATTAGAAAATGGTCTTTACGTTTTAGATATGAATTACACAAATGATAAATCAATATATAATATAAACACAAATCGGATTAAACCTAAAGTTGATAACAAGACTTACTTTTGGCATTGTCGACTTGGCCATATAAACGAGAAGCGCATCTCAAAACTCCATAAGGATGGACTTTTGGATTCATTTGAATTTGATTCATTTGGACAATGTGAATCTTGTTTACTTGGGAAAGATGACAAAAGCACCATTCTCCAAGGTTGGAGAAAGGTCCAAGGAACTATTGGAACTTATACATTCTGATGTATGTGTGGTCCAATGAGTACCGAGGCAAGAGGAGGTTATCGATACTTCATAACGTTTACAGATGATTATAGTAGATATGGATATATTTACTTAATGCGTAACAAATCTGAATCTTTTGAAAAGTTCAAAGAATTTCAGAATGAGATTCAAAATCAACTTGGCAAGACAATCAAAGCACTTCGATCAGATCGAGGAGGCGAGTATTTGAGCTATGAGTTTGAGGATCATCTCAAAAATTGTGGAATCGTTTCACAATTGACTTCACCTGGAACGCCTCAATGGAATGGCGTGTCCGAGAGGAGGAATCGGACCTTATTGAATATGGTTCGATCGATGATGAGTCAAACTAGTCTACCAAAATCGTTTTGGGGATATGCCCTTGAGACTGCGGCTTTTCTAATAAACCATTTACCTTCTAAATCGGTTCAAAAGACTCCATATGAGATATGGACCGGACAACCTCCGGTGTTATCTTTTATCAGAATTTGGGGATGTGATGTTTACGTCCGGAAAATGTTTTCGGATAAACTCGAACCCAAATCTGAAAAATGTTTATTTGTAGGATATCCTAAGGAAACTAAAGGATATTATTTCTACAATCCCGAGGAAAACAAGATTTTCTTAGCTCGAAGAGGTACCTTCTTGGAGGAGGACTTTATATCTCAACGAGCTAGTGGGAGTAAAATAGATCTCGAAGAGGTTCGAGATTCTGAAATAAACATTGAACCGATGGATGTTGACCCGAATCCGTCAATAGTTGAGGATATCGAGCCAATAGCACAAGGTGATCCTCGTAGGTCTAGTAGGACAAGGCTAGAACCAGTACGATATGGATTTATCGTGACTGATGAAGGCAACGTCGAACTTATAGATGATGAGCCGACAACCTACAAAGATGCTATGTTGAGCGAAGATTCTGACAAATGGCATGATGCCATGAAGTCCGAGATCCAATCCATGTACGATAATCAAGTTTGGAACTTGATTGATCCACCGCCCTTGGTTAAACCCGTCGGGTGTAAGTGGGTTTTCAAGAAGAAAACCGACATGGATGGAAAAGTGCATACTTACAAAGCAAGGCTAGTTGCGAAAGGTTTCAAGCAAATTCATGGTGTAGACTATGATGAAACGTTTTCTCTGGTAGCAATGCTTAAGTCTATAAGGATTATCCTTGCCATAGCTGCATATTATGACTATGAGATATGGCAAATGGATGTTCAAACCGCTTTCCTTAACGGAAACTTATCGGAGGATGTGTACATGACACAACCCGAAGGTTTTATCGATCCAAAGAATCCTAAGAAAGTATGCAAGCTTAAAAGGTCCATTTATGGACTGAAACAAGTTTCTCAGAGTTCCAATATTCGTTTTGATGAAGTCATAAGCGAGTATGATTTTATCAAGAACGAAGAAGAACCTTGTGTATATAAGAAGGTTAGTGGGAGCCGCGTAGTGTTTCTTGTTCTTTATGTAGACGACATATTGATCATAGGAAATGACATTCCGATGTTATCGGATGTTAAGAAGTATTTGAATACTCGATTCGTTATGAAAGATTTAGGAGAGGCCGCCTATAAATTAGGCGTGAGGATCTATAGAGATAGATCCAAGAGACTCCTCGGCCTAAGTCATAGTACGTACATCGACAAAGTGCTGAAAAGGTTTTTCATGCAAAACTCTAAGAAAGGGTTTCTCCCCATGTCGAGTGGTATAAACTTTTCGAAAGCTCAATGTCCGACATCGAGTGAAGAAAAAAAGTAACATGGATAAGGTTCCATATGCTTCGGCCGTTGGATCTATCATGTATGCCATGATCTGTACGAGACCTGACGTGTCGTATGCATTAAGCGTCCTATCACGTTACCAATCGAATCCAGGTGATACACATTGGCAAGCCGTGAAAACTATCCTTAAGTACTTGAGAAGAACTAAGGATCAGTTTTTAGTATATGGTGGCGAGGATAATGGATTGGTTGTAACAGGTTACACCGATGCCAGTTTCCAAACATGTACTGATGATTTTAGATCACAAAGTGGGTACGTGTTTTGCTTGAACGGTGGTGAGGTTATATGGAAGAGTTCCAAACAACCGACAGTTGCTGACTCTACGACGGAAGCATAATACATCGCGGCTTCAGAAGCCGCAAAGGAGGCGGTTTGGGTCAAGAAGTTCGTCACCGAACTTGGTGTTGTACCGAGCATCTCGGAACCCGTGGCTGTGTATTGTGACAATACGGGAGCAATAGCACAGGCCAAGGAACCGAGATCGCATCATCGCTCCAAACATATCATGCGTAAATTCCATTTGATTCGTGAGATTTTACAAAGGCAAGATATTGTGATTTTGAAGATTGATACTGACGAGAATGTAGAGGATCCGTTTACGAAGCCACTTCCAGTTGCGAAACATGATCATCATGCTAGAACTATAGGTTTGAGATACCTAGAGGAGGAAGTTGGTTTGTAGTTATCTAAAACAATAGTTGTTATGATAAGTTATTTGTTGTAAATGATGTATCACCCA